>SSNU01000055.1:953373-1081568 GCA_012064415.1 Gyrodactylus bullatarudis
AAATAGTAATTTGTTTTTTGACAAACTTGTCGTACCACTGAAGAAGGCGTGTGAAGACAATCACCGTCGAAACGTTTGGATGACCATGGCTGAGAATTCTAATATTGACCTAAGTTTTAAGATTTATTTAGAAAATTCAGAATCTAAGACATGTTATGTATATTTCTTTCAATCTGATTATAGAGAAAATATTTATTGTCCTATAAATTAGTTATTCAGCTGTATTAACTTTGAAAACCAACGAAATAATAATACAAAATTTAAGAATAAATTCGACAAATTAAGACAAAATATAGAGTTCTCAACTTCAGCATGCTCCAATGAAACATCCTTGTTATTGAAGTGGCAGCCACAATCGTAGGGTGAATCGGCCAAATTTAGACCAGAACATATCGAATAACTCATTGTATTTGACGAATTACTTCAGAAGTTTATCATCATCTAAGCAACAAGGGGTGTGCTAAAAAGTTGGATCAGATACAGTAGGGATTTGTCATGAGAAAATGTTTCATTGCAAAAAGTTGATTTGGTCACCTCTTATTTCCAACTCCAGCTGAAAATTTTATAGAAGTAGAACTTTAATTCATTTGAATAGATTGACAATCGGGATTAAGTAACTGCAACTTTGATTAGCTCATTTACTAAAACTGGAAAGCAATAAAAACGGAGAAATTATGCATTCTTTTATTTTTTTAAAAATAGTTCTTTCTATAAAGCTATTCTGGATTAATTTGCTAATTTATGATCTTTTCATCGAGGTCTCAACACTTTTTTCAAATAAATTTTTCTCAATTCAGTGAAAGTGTGATTTGGTTACCAAAAAATCTAGATGAAAAAGTAAGATTAAAATTACTAGCTGAAGTTTGGTCAATGTTAACTACTAGGCTAGGGTTAAATTTTTTTTCTCCAAACTACTCACGAGAGTACTAACTTTTCTGATAAATTTAGTACACATTTTTAACATGTTCTCAAAGCGTGAAAGTCATCCTCCCCATTATGTCATTGCCCATTTTTCCCCCAGACATGATAGAACAACGAAATCCAGCTTGAAGGCCCTATTGATGATAAGATTACTATTTTCGTAGATGAAACTTGAGAAACTCATTAAAAGGTCAAGATATTCCGAATTTTAGTGAAAATTAAGCGGCGATTTGAAAAATTCTGTTTTTTTAATAATTTATTCTTTTTTCACGTCAATAGAGTCATTTAATTTAGAACAATGACAGTTTAATATCAAGAGGAAATTGCATTCATTGTATTGATACAGTAAGGGTGATAATGATTTTCTTTTGAATCTATTCCTTGATTTATTCATCAGTCATCAGATAAATGTATTAAATAGTCATTTTATCAATTTAGCCTTATCAAATTGAAAAATTAAGTTCTATTCAGAATATAGAGTTTTCTTAATTTTATAAATACTTTGTGGGTGAGGTACATGTTATTGCCCATTTTTCCCACAATATCCCACAGACATGATAGAACAACGAAATCCAGCTTGAAGGCCCTATTGATGATAAGATTACTATTTTCGTAGATGAAACTTGAGAAACTCATTAAAAGTTCAAGATATTCCGGATTTTAGTGATTCCGTAGTAAAAATTTATTGAAAATTGAAAATTTTTAATAAAACCCATTAAATACTCACAAAATCAATTTATTGACAATATGACTTTACATCAAACTTTTCAGAACTAGTTCAGCAATAATTCCTGGATCAAGGTCAATTTTCAACTGAATACAAGAAGACTGGCCAGCTTTAATCTAACACAATTATATTTGATCCTCAGTTATCAATAAAATTACATTTAATACTCCAACATAAGACTAATTTCTCTCATTGACTTAAGTACTAAAAAAATTTTTAGAGAATGCTACATGTGTAAACAGTACATATTACAATTTGTATTTAAATTAACTCAATAGAAGACAACAAATATTCATCATATTTAAAAATCATCATGCCTCGATCAAACATCTTCAATTTTCCTATCAGTGAGATATCTTTTGAGAATGCTGATAAAATGAACATAGTTAATTTTATGGCTAGTTATGACGATCATTTGCAAACAATCAAACTCTGTCAGAGACTTGGATTGTTACCAATAAACCGGAAGCATACTTGTGGGCTGAACAACAAGTCTCAGGCCGTCGATCAGTATGAGTTTTTTTGTAATAAGTGCAGGAAATTCATAAGTATTCGAACTGGTAGATTTTGTTAATTAAATAATTTTTCAGGGACATTCTTTTCTGGTTCAAGGTTGGCAATAGTCCAGATCCTTACTATAATCTATATGGTTCTTAAGTCAGCTACGAATCGTGACTTAATATGTGACATTGTCAAGATATCGGTTTCAACTGCCATTGATTGGACCAACTTTGTTCGAGACGTCTTTGTTGAACGATTTCTCAACCAAGATCTTGTTGTTGGGGGTTTCGCAATAGAAGTTCAAGTTGACGAAACTCATGTGGTCAGAAGAAAATTCCACAGGGGCCGAGGACTTGCTACTCAAGTATGGATCTTCGGTGGCGTTGATGAAGATGGAAAAATCTTCATGAAAATTGTTGAAGAGCGAAACAAATCAACTCTTCATTCTCTGGTTCAAAAGCATATTGCTCCTGGTTCACACATTGTCAGTGATGAATGGAAAGGATATGCAGATTTGGAGAAGTACGGATACTCACGATCCACTGTATGTCATAAGAAGGAATTTGTTAACAAAGAGGGTCTGCACACAAATAGAATTGAAGCTATTTGGGGAGCATTCAAACGAATGTTCAAGGATATACGAAACAAGAGAGGAGACTTAATTGAATCTTATATATCTGAATATCTATTCAAGCATTTCTACATATAGAACAAAATGCAAGAGTTTATTAAAATTATGCATGAACTTTATCCAAATGAATAAATAGTATTCTCAATAAACTTAAGATTTTAAAATATAAACTACAGTATATGAAAGTTGAGTTTACTAGAAAAGGATTTTTTTGTAATAGAATGTTTATTATGGATTGATACATAACTTTGTTGTAATTTCTATATGTTCATCAAATTAACTATGTTCATTTTATCAGCATTCTCAAAAGATATCTCACTGATAGGAAAATTGAAGATGTTTGATCGAGGCATGATGATTTTTAAATATGATGAATATTTGTTGTCTTCTATTGAGTTAATTTAAATACAAATTGTAATATGTACTGTTTACACATGTAGCATTCTCTAAAAAATTTTTTAGTACTTAAGTCAATGAGAGAAATTAGTCTTATGTTGGAGTATTAAATGTAATTTTATTGATAACTGAGGATCAAATATAATTGTGTTAGATTAAAGCTGGCCAGTCTTCTTGTATTCAGTTGAAAATTGACCTTGATCCAGGAATTATTGCTGAACTAGTTCTGAAAAGTTTGATGTAAAGTCATATTGTCAATAAATTGATTTTGTGAGTATTTAATGGGTTTTATTAAAAATTTTAATTGATCATATTATATTTTTATTTAGAGTTTAAAATCTTGAACAAAAGTAACACATTATTGACAAAAGAATCTCGAATTCAAACAACCAGTTCAAAACATGAAAATATTATCCCTTGACATACATCAAAGTAATAATAATACAGAATACCATTGAATAACCATAAATAATCTAGAGTATAATTTATTGTTACGTATTCTGGTCTTTATTAGAGATATTCAAGGGAAGCTCATTCAAGAATAAGGGATAAGGGTAAATAGATGAAGAATAGATATTCTATAAACTTTACTAATCCAGCAATAAAGATTTACATCAAGTAAGCTTTTCAAATAAAATCAAGTTGATCTCTCAGATTAGTTTGAGTAAACAAAATGTACACAGAGAAGTGCAAATCCCCCCTCCTTCCTAAATCAATCCATCACGGTTAACTTGAATAAATTATCCAGAAGTCACTTTCATTGCGAAGTCAAGTTTAAATTGAATTGAACGAAATAAGGCATCAGGGTTAATCGATAAGTTATTTTCTGAAGTATTTCTTTAAAGTCCAAGAGAATTTTTTGTCTGTATCATATGGTTTGTGAATACGCCAACGACAGTTATTTTAACGCAGTTATTTATGGTTATAGATACAAAAAGAGGTCATTTAGCAGATAGATTTAAACAAAAATTTCTTCTTCAAAAAAAATTAATTTCTTTGGATTATAACACATGTTTGACGAATTTCCCACCGTTTTTCACTACAAAATATCCTTTTGGATTACCTTGTCATAATATGATGACAAATTGATTTTGTAGTCTACAGATTTTTTCTTGTCAGAAAAAAGTAATTTATCAAAAGAAAATTATTCAAAAACTTTGATCGATTTAAAACATTATTTGTTTCATGGATAGATTGGAAAGAAGGGATTAATTACACTCTCGTTCTATTATAAAACATTCATTCATGTGAATTTTTCCACAAGGAAGTAATAATTCTTTAATCTTGTTCCTATAATTCACTCAAAAACTATCAGTGAGTTGTTATACTTTTTCCTATTTAACCTGCAATCTTTGAGTGTTGTATTTGTATAACCTTGAAGTATGATTATAAAAGGAATTTTCCTTTTAATTATAGATTACACACAGGCAACAGTGTATGGACGTAGGAAAAAGTCACCAATCCATCTAATATGTTTGCTATAAATTAAATGATATTACATGCTCTTGATTGAAGAGTATCCGAGGAAAAATTCTAGTCTATGTACTAGGATAATACAAAATATTTTTTTTCCCAAAAAAATTTTTGGGCGATTTGCTGATCTGGATGCTTCTATTCAGATAAGAAAATTATACTAGACGAAATTTATCAAAATCACTTGTCTTTTCATGCTCCTGGAATAAGATAAACAAAACTATGAAAAATTTCAGATTGAAAAAAGGCTAAATAAATAATCTTAACTGGATTTAGGTCATTTCTGCAACATTTTTGAAAGAAAGAATGTGAATTCAAGTTAAAATCATTAAAAACGTTTTTAATTTAAAATTTTCATAATTTCGTTAAAAAGATGTTAGATTGAGCGAAATTTTGTGAGATGAAGTTAGAATACTTGGAAATTAGATTTACCATATCGATGGGTGATTTTAGTAAATTTGGAAAATTTCGTTCAAGTCTAGCCCAAACATGGATCCTTCTGGGTTGAGAATACGAACAAGTTAAAAATCAACTACATGAAATTTTTTCAATAAAAATCCAAAGATTCGTAGTGTAAAGAATAAATGCAGACGATGAGTTAGAAATAAATTCTCTCCGAGTATGTCTGAAACAATGTTTTCGTTTTCTAATGTATAGCATCGGTTTGTAAAGAGAAAAAATAAAAGATGAAAGGGTTTTAATACAGTATTACTTTTAAAGAGGTAAGGATTATCAAAATGATTAAATTGATTACATTACTTTGATAGTTTAGTTTGAATAAAAAACATTCATATTAACCTGATGAAAACAGGCATTAGAATAAAACTGATAATAATTGAAAGGTTCAATTAAACAGCAGTTCAAAAATTTCTTTCATCTTTAATAGGGCATGGATGAGATGAGTAAATATCGTTCGAATAAAAGGTAAACAGAGCGTTCTTTAATAGCTTGAGAAACAAATATTTTATGACAGATAAGAATTTGAACAGTTTATTCCCTTTTAAAGAGGAATAAAACAACGAGCCTAGATCAGTAATTACAAGAAACTTACTACAATTCGGAAAATGTTAAAAAAAGAAATTAACAAAATGGGTATTTATTCAGTTGAAAATATTCTTGAATTTCGTCTTCAACTCTACAGTGAATAGGCTCTTAATCCTTTCAATTTGTTCGCCGAACATAACCTTGACTCGTTCAACTATTCGGGCCTCTGACTTTTCAAGAAGATCTTGCATTCCACTTTGTATAGATTCCCAAAGTTTATCTTTGATTATGCCTCTCTTGCCAATCATATCGATTGATGTAGCATTGGTGGAAAGACTCAGCGTTACAATGAGCAAAAGTGTGATCCACATTTTGTAAAATCTTTCAAATGTAAACTCAATTTATTTATGAAGATGTACAGGTGCAAGTTGAAATGTAACATTTCTTGTAACACACAGATCGTTAGTAGTAACATTGATAAATAACCAAATAAGAGAATTTAGGTAGGGGGTGAGAGACCAGGTAATCTAATCACCTCAAACTAAAAAAGTAAGACCTTGGACCAAATCCTTGGTGGATCTATAGTTAATCGCACTGATTATGAATTATAACTCACGGTAACATATACATATGTATTACATAAGGAGATGGGCGAATGAATGCATCAACCAATCAGATTTGATCATTTAAATTAGTATTTATTTTTATTCATCAGTTTAAAAGAAGACTTTTAAATGAAAGGAAACACTATTTCCTTACTAGTGAACTCTAGCCAGTATTGAATAATTGGGAACTTTTGACAAAGAATATCCAGGTGAGTCTTTTTCTTTAAGATAAACTGATGAAGGAATAAAAACTGATTTTTTATTTGTTTGTTTAAAAACTCGATTGATCTCTGATTCCTTTGATAACCCACAAAAGATGGATCAAAGCAATCATTTTAAGGCATCTCGAAAATTTAGATTTTAGAAATAAGGGTCTGTTCCTTATTCATCAATCACTATCAACCTTTTTCATTCCTATTGCTATTTATTGAAGAGTTTTTTTTTGTTTTCTACAGTTAATACTATATAATTATGATTTTAAGCGAAAAATTTTGTACGTTTTCAAAAATATTACATGAATCATACTCGATAGAAAAGCGAATCAAGAAATAATAAGTTGGATCATCCAAGAACTGTGTCGGAGTAGAATATGCTCAAATTACGAGAGGGTTGGTTAGGTATCTTTAGTTAAAGGAAGTACGAGAATCACGCTGATATGCCCGCTGTGAGTGAATTCCTTCTTCTTATGAGACATTAGAAAACAAGGAAAAATTTCAATCATGAAAAACTCTAAGCTAGTTGGGTCTCTTTGGAGAAGAGTAGATGAGAATTTTTTTCAGTTTTTCTTTAAAAAATTATGAATAGAGACATTAAACTCTGAATGATTAAAATTGATACTTTGACTGTAAATTGATGGACAGGTTAAGAAATAATTTCTTGATTAGCAATAGAGACTATAAAGGAATTTCTTTCTAATCAGTTTCTTACTCGTGTTGAAAGGGGGATTTGTCTAATAAAGAGAGAGGCAAACTGAGAATGAGGTCCATTCCCTTGTATAACCTTGAACCATTGAGGGCAATGGGAAAGGAAAAAAGCTTTAATTTCATTTTCCTATTCATAGAAAGTCTATTCATAGTAATGCAGTAAAAATATTGTATTTTTATTGATAATTTTATATCTTTTCATAGATTTTTTATGGCTAATTATAAAAAAAGAATTGTCAAAAAGAGTCCATGTATACTCTGAAAACTAACTAGGAAAATATGCATGGTCATAAGAAATCTAGTTAATATGTAGATGAGAGGATTTTTTGATATGAAGAAAAACATAAAATTTTGTGATTTGAGATCACTGAGAAATCAAAAATTTATTTAATGTTTTATGGTGAAAATCGGTCTTATTGTGTGATCCTAAAAAAGAACTTTTAATCAATCTTTAATATTGAAATGAACAAAAATTTTCAAATCAAACTTCTCATAAATCATAAATTCTCATCTACATAATAACTTGGCAAATTTTTTAGCGTAACTATATATATATATAGATCAAACAGCGAACTTTTATTGAACTATGCTAAATTAGAGTTGAAAGCAACATTTTTTTAATTTCACGAGAAATTACTACTTTTTCATTGACTATCAACATTGTCTGAAAATTCGCAATAATTTTGGTGTACTTTTAAGGATTTTATATAAAAATTTCGTACCAAATTAAGATGAGAAGGCTTCATCGAGGAATCTCGGATCATTATCAAGTTTCAGATTACGAGATTTTCAGATGATTATTAAAGTATTCTTTTTCGGGTAATCTTTTGATCTCTAGTGGATAAATTATAATTATTAGATACTTCAAAGTCATGACCAAATTGATTGTGTTTTGAAGTTTTTTCCACAGAGATTGCAGTCCTTTTGATCCTGATTCGTACACCACAATCTAAGCTGGTAGCCTACTAGAACTGCCATGGGGTAGATATTCAGATTGGGATTGGGAGAATGAAAAAAATTGCCTTTGAATATAAAAATTAGCAACAAATTGGTGGGAATCATTTTTGGACTAATCAAGAATCAAAACGTTTTAGCGTATAAAGTCTGTCTCAAAATTGCTTCTGTAATTATGTGTTAATGGTTAAAGATCTAATTTATTGACAAAAAAATGTTTCAAATGGATTTCTCTTTTATCTCAAACTAATCTCAAGACTAGCTCTCTCCTTTTCACACCTAGGGGACGTCCTTAATCAGTTCAAGTAAAATAAAAACTATAGAATTAGAGATCTAGAATAAGCTTTCTATGATATTTCCCATTGAAAAGGAATACACTAGAATAGGAAATTGCATAGATCCATTAGGATAATGGTATCTGAAATCTACTGATCTTACGGTTCGTTACTGAGTTCAAAAAGACTTTAGAAAGAGGTTAATTCATGAAGCTCTTGAAATTGGCAATAATGATACTTTCAATGGCAGTGTTGGATGCAGCTTTTTGGCTAAAGAAGAAAGCTAATTAAAATCTGATGGCAAATTATTCAAATCTTGTATGATACTATTCTCTAATCTGTTCTGCACATAGTAGAGTAGGCCAAATTTTTCAACTTTCTCAGCCTTAAATTCAGCCTTTTGAAGATGAACAAAAACTATCCATTTTTTCCCATAAAGATGTTATTTTTGATATAGAACATCTCGATTGAAAATGACAATTTTTGAACATGCGCCAAGATTTTTTCAATAAGTTCTACTACGAGAAAGGACAAAATTGAGATTTTTGAATAGATTTCGGAAAATTCTGAATAAAAATAGGGCCTATAGTAAAAAATGAGCCTTTTTTCACATGTTGAACGAAATTCTCAGGAGATTAGGTGAATTTTGATGATTTTAGGGAAAATGGGATTTTTGAATATGAAAAATTTTCATTTTGACTTTCAAAAATGTGTTTTTCATAATTAAAACACCACTTTTTGATTGAAGGCATAGATTATATTGTTAGAGGAAAATAAAATTTTGATTCTCACGTCAGATTCTTACCGTGATAGTCAAGTACTTTTTATAACGAATGAGACACTCTACTGATCAGGTTCAGTGATTGAATTCAAATCAGTTATTCGATTCAAGTTTATTTTGCATTCATCGTTTCATTCATTCCCAGTAGACGGGATGAAATTCAAGTCTAAATTAATTTGCTTAGTGTCAAGAATAGTCTTGTCATCTTTGAAAGAAACAAGAAGTAGAAAAAAAGAATTTCCCTCTAGCTCCAAGACCAAAACAGTGGAGTAAAGAGAAAATTTTGATTGGAAAAAGACTCTAGCCTTTCTATCTAAAGGAAAATCCAATTGAGCTAAATATGTTTGAAACCACTCTTTGAATCCAAGATTTTTGAATGAATTTTCGAATAGACTACGCATTCAAAGCTCATTTCAACATATTGTAATCTCGGTTTGATGAATTTAGCCTAATTTTTCGATACTTATTTGATAATATGGAATTCATAGGTATTAGAAATAAAAAACAGTACAAAATAAGATTGAACAAAATGGAATAATCGATTAATTTTCTTTTAGAAACATTACAAGTAGGAATATGATCACTATAATTGGATTCAGTCTGATATTCTTTGGATCATTCTCCATAATTGGAATATTTGCAATATTAATCTCAACTATCCTAACGAATACTCCATGGTGGCGAAAGTCCCTGCGCAAATACCAACGAAGAATTAATGGGCCCAACACAACGGAGTCGGGAAAGATTTTCAACGACTCAAAAGTAAACATGATCCTTATCAAAATTATTGAGATGCTCTCGATTACCGGATGTCAGACAGATTGTGAACAGTTGACCATTAACAAGGTAAAATGTTTTTTACTTTGACTTTGTATGTAAAAGTAAAATTTCATTCAGTAGAGAATTTGAGTTGTCAGTATTCCTTTTGTCAAAGAGATGGAACTACTGCTCTAGAGTCACTCATTTTTGAATAGATGAAAAAGAGATAATATCGAAATGCTTTATTTCCAGAATCCGGAACTAGGTGAAGTGAATCAGAGTTCCTCAGTACCGTTACGCTTTCAGCCAGAAAGACTTTATGGATCGATAACAAGTAGTCAGGAAAAAGTCGCTGCAAAAGCAACATCAATGAAGCATAGAAAGTCTGTTTGTAGTCATTTGATGCCGAATATTGACTCTACAACTGTCATGGCTCGCCGGCCATCTGGATCACTTTTCCCCCAGCCAATATCCAGGCTAGATGGAGAGATAAATTTGATTGAGCAGAGTAGCATTTTCATTCACTCACCAAAGGAACGTTCAGAGAGTCCCTTGGTTAAATCTTCCTCTGATCTAAATCAACCAACAGAAGTCACAATTAAAGTTGACGTTAGTTTACACCTACTCAAAACTATTCTATTTACAATCTAATTATGCAGTATTTCCTTTAAAATAGTAATAAATATTCAAGTAGAACCTTGGTCAATATGAAGATAAAATTCTACTATTGATAAGTTCCCATTTTCTCTAATGTATTCAAGAATAGTTGGTCTTTATAAGGCAAGTATTCTTTTTATTTCACACTTGTAAATGCTCCGTATCAATATAATCGAGTTCAATAAGAATAAATATGGGACAAATCTTAAAATTTCAACATCATCCTCTATTACTTCTTCTTCTATCCTTGAATGAACAGGAGCATTATTTATTACATAATCGTCATTGGGGAAAAACCTGAATCACGATAAATGTTATCAATTCATTAATTCAAAAGATCATAAATAAATTAATAGAGTAAGGAAGATAAAAGACTTTTTCAAATTAATTTTCATTCTTTTAAAACTCAGATTATCAATTGAGAATGAAAAATTTTAAGTAATCACCCCACCACCCTAATTGCTGTTCTGGGCCCTTTACTAATCAGAATGAAAAAAATTTAAATCAGAATTCTTAACTTGCAACTAGCTCTGAAGATATATATATAATATAAATGATGTAAGTTTATGAATTTTACAAGAACTCAAATTTGATCAAGATATCTTGGAACCAAGATCATGAAGCCTACTTTTACGATATTAAGTTTAGATCACTTTGAAATCACCAGAATATTTAAACTCAATTAATGCTCTTACTCGAGATTTTAAATACAGTACGAACTCTGGACTTTATGTCAAAAATCACCCTTTTCTCTCTGCCCCTTTTTATTAAAATAATAATATAACCTTTGTACTTTAAAGTGAGCATACTTCTATTTTTGGAGCTTGAAAAATAAAATAGATAAAAGAAAATTTTCTTGAAGATTGATTTTTTCTTATTTTTTTCGTGACATGGTGAGAGTGAGCCTCGTGATTTAAATCTAGTTGACATGAAGATGAGAATTCACTATTTTTACAAAAAACTCGATATTTTTCTCCGGATTTACAGAAAAAAAGGATTTCGAAAATGCACCGAATTTCCACTTTTCAACTTTTGAACCCAGAATTTTTATCGATTTCGGTCATTTGAAGCAGTCGGTAGCATTGTACTTTCCCAGACACCTTTCCGCAGGGTAGAGGAAGAATATACCAATTTGTATATCGCATATACCGGGCAGGGAAAAGAACAAATGTGTTCAGTCAACATAGTATATGAACAACGTTAAACTATAACAATGATAACTCCAGTTCCTAGGCAGGTATTTAAGAAATTTAAAATATGATTCTGACTCAAATTTTAATTTCTACAAGATGGTAAAGGTTAGAAATAGTTTATGAAAATTGTAATTTGAATTATTTTATTGCAGTTTCTTGAACGAGGTTGATCAATGTGTTTTACAACGGACTGAATAATAAATAAGATGAGTAAAAACAACAGATGGTTTTTTTTCAAAAAGCGAATAAAGGGCTTAATATCTTAGAGAAATAAATCAACAGGGACAGTAGAGCTTTATCTAGTTTTCATTTTGCTTGGAAACCTGTTAAGTTTTTTCCAATTTGAGAGTTAAATGAAAACACTGAAAAATGAATAAAGGGCTTGATATCTTTGAGAAATAAAGAGGCTTAACAACAAAAAAATAAAGAAGTAGTATGATGGATAGCTTCATAAAACTAACTCAACAGGAAATTATAGATAAGCAACTAAAACAGAGCCTGAAAAATATCTCAGCAACTCCAAAAGCTGATTTCATTGGACCTAAGCTTCACAGCAAGAAGTCTATTAAATAACTATAATTATTATGGTTGCAATCAATCTCATTAATTCACTCAACATGTTAGTTAATGAGTGGAGGTTGACGAATCCCACTTGTTCAAGAGGAAATATCACAGAGGTCGAGTCCTTGCCTATCAGCACTTCTGGGTCATGGAAGCATTCTGCAAAGAGACAAGACAAGTGAGACTGCAAGTAGTGACTCAAAGACCTCGAGAGGTACTGCACGATTTTATTCGAAGATCGATGGTTCCTGGAACAAGGATCATCACAGACGAGTGGCGGGGCTATCGAGGCATAGATAACTATGGTTATCTACATGACACCGTGAATCACAAGCGCAATTTCGTCGATCCGTTCACTGGTGCTCATACTAACACTGTTGAGCGTTTGTGGAAAAGTCTCAAAGCAGAACTAGCCAAAGACACATCATTGGTGCTTTTGAACAGGCGTATTTAAATTTTTGAAGCTCTTTTCAACTCAGAGTCGTTTACAGCAACCTCGCGAGCAAACATCTTGATGAGAGCTCTCGAATTTATTTAAATATATTATTAATCACAATCAATTTTTCTGATCATAGATACCACCCTCAACTTCGCGAAATATTTTTCCTCTCTTCCCTCCAATATACGATTTTGTATACCGAATATACTACTTCTACCCTGCAGAAAGGTGTCCGGGAAAGTACAGTCCTACCAAGCAGTCAAATGCAGATATTTAGGATCAACATTAGATATAGAATTCGAATTTAGTCATAGAGATAGCGAAGATCTTACTGTTTCCGAGAAAAAGTAAAACTTCCAGATTCTGGATAATTTGCCTTCGTGATAATCAAAAAATTCAAATGGTTCGATTTCCCACAGTAATGACGAATTCCAGTGAACTTCTGCAGGTAAATTCGAATACTTCGTTCAATGTTGATCCCAAATATCTGCATTTGACTGCTTCAAATTACCGAAATCGATAAAAACTCTGGGTTCAAAAGTTGAAAAAGTAAAAATATGGTGCATTTTCGAAATCCAAAAATTGGCCTAATTTTGGTCAGATTGAATTTTTTTTCGAATATCAACAACTTTTTAGCTCATTTCATTTTAGAATTCCAAAAATTATTTATGTCTGTGAATCCGGAGAAAAATATCGAATTTTTTGTAAAAATAGTAAATTCTCATCTTCATGTCAATTAGGTTTAAATTCGAATTCTGGAGGAGAAAAAAATTGGGAATTGTATTAACTCCCATCTTCAAAACTAACTACCCATCTGTATATGGTTAAATGGAGAAGCGCAACTCTCAAGAATTGCCCAGTTTTTCGATAAAATTTCTTGGGAATTATAAATTTCCCTTTTTTAATCATAATAACAGATGATAATGATGATAGTACTGAGCTTATTCATAAGATATAAGTCTATATATCTCTACTTTTTAATCTAATAACTTTCATTTCCCAAGAGGACAAAAAAGGAAGTAAAAGTGGTGGAGGAGGGAGATACTCTATTTGAATAACCCTCTTTCCAATGATTGCCAAAGTTAATCTCAATATATAATACACTGAATATATACATATACATTGGAGATGAATTTATTTCGCCATAATTACAATTAATTTATTGATAATCTTGTCTTCTTGTGATCGTGAATTACCTGCTTGCTGTCTGAGTAATGTGGGTAATTGTGATTTCTATCCCTTAAATTCTTGGAAGAAAATATATATACACGAAAAAGAATAGCAACAGTGGAGAGAAAAGTGCAAAAGTTCACATGTGTCAGGATAGAGCAGTAACTCAGAGGGCAGAATTTTCAGAAAAATTAGCAAAAATGTTAGTATTTTGAGAAAAAACTATAGCAAAAGTTTTACGATATTTAGCAAAAAATTTTCTTGGTATAAAAGTATCAAATTTATTCAACTTCTATTTGCATACGATATAAAATATTATTTTATTTTCTTGTTTGAAATTCTTATTTTTTGATTAAAATATTTCATCCTTGAGAAAACTCTTTTCACTTAGGAAAGATTCACAAAGTCGAGTTATGATTTCTTCAAATAAGAAAGAAGAAGTTTAAGTCTAAGCATTGTCTATCGTTGGCTTGCGGAAAAGGATTAGCAATAAATGGGCTTGATATATCTTGATAGCAAAAAATTAGCAAAGTTACTGCCCAAATTTATGAGTGAATCAGTCCAAATTATTACTCAAAAAAATTACTCAAATTTTGAAAGAATTTCAGAATGGGGATATTATTATATCAGATCAGATATGAGTCGATAATATGATGTAGAACGAGTGAGAATGATCAATGTAGCATTTATTTTTTATGTAAATAAATATGAATTACACGAGTCATATTGCAAAACATACATATACAAGATGTCAAGATAGGCAAAATAAAACAAGTGAACAGAATCCTGACTTTAGAAAATTTTAAGAAGATATATTAAAACCAAATGTACATTTCTTGAAGCATCATCAGAGGTAATTCTTCAAAAATGATATTAGTTAAAAGTTCATTCAAGATAATATTTTACAAATCATGAAAGAAATAGTAAAGTCAAAGAAAATAAGAATAAAATGCAAGCTGAAAAAACACCAAAACTCTCCAATAAATAGCTAAAGTGGAGAGAAAAGTGAAAAAGCTCACATTGGCCATTTTATTCAATTCTAACCAACCTAGGAAGATGTCTGCTAAAAGAGGACTAAGAGGTGAACCCATAGCTATTCCATCTTTCTGGATGAATACTTTGTTTTGAAATGATAAAGGAACGTTTGTACAACAGATCCTAATGAGATCAGTGATTTCACTACTTTGCATTTCAAAACCTTCGTGTTCATCAATGAAAGATTTAATAACAGATAATGTCTCCTCAATAGGTATACTAGGAAATAAAGAGCTTACATCTAATGGAATCATTTCATTTAAATCAATATTTAAATCCTTAATTCTATCTACAAAAGCGAATGTATCTTTGACAACATATTAAGCATAATATGTATGTATTGGTTTTAATACATCAATTAAAGATTTCGCAACCATTTCAATCAACATTATAATAACATACAATTGAAAATTGTATTTAAAACTCAGAGATTGTTTAGTTTGATTCATAAGGATTTACTGAAGCCAGAGGAGAAAACTCTATTGGTTTACAAATTCCAATGTGATTGTGGAGCCTCATATATAGGTAGAATGATTAGGAAATTATCTACACGAGTGGAGGATCATCTGAATAAGGATACTGCGGCTACAAGGCATCTTAGACAAGAAGATCATACAGCTTCAATTTCTAATTTTTCCGTTTTATACAAAAACCCTAATGACGACAGCATAGATGTATGGGTGAAAGAAAAATTTCTTATTAACCTATACAAACCAAATCTATGTGTTCAAAAGAATTATTCCTATAATCTTCAACTACCTTGGCCAATGTGAGCTTTTTCACTTTTCTCTCCACTTTAGCTATTTATTGGAGAGTTTTGGTGTTTTTTCAGCTTGCATTTTATTCTTATTTTCTTTGACTTTACTATTTCTTTCATGATTTGTAAAATATTATCTTGAATGAACTTTTAACTAATATCATTTTTGAAGAATTACCTCTGATGATGCTTCAAGAAATGTACATTTGGTTTTAATATATCTTCTTAAAATTTTCTAAATATAAGTGGATTTTCGGACGTGTTTGAAAAACTACGTGAATTACTTATTCGTAAGAATCCTGACTGGTCTAATAATAAACTAGAGTAAACTCTCTTCAGCTTAACAATGCTATAATCTGAAATGTATTCATGCAATAAAAAGATGCCAAGAGGCAAAGGGAAGCCAATCGCAAGAATTTAATCGTTCATCTCTTCTACGTCTTCCCATCGCCGTGCATTATCCAGATTAACCAGATTAAGGTCTTAAATTTTTCATTCTATTTTGTAGAAATTGAATTCCCAATCTTCAAACAAAAATTCCAATACAAATTTACATGAAATGGCCAAGGAACCAAAGATTAACTTGACCAAGGTCGCTGAACGAAGAGCTTCCCATGCTTCCATACTGGGCAATCCGGTTGATTTATTAGTAAGAAAATAACTTTGTCATTTGTGGTAGGAAAATTATAATTTTTGATCATTCCTATAGATGACAAATAACAAAACGACGGAGAGTAAATCTAGTCAGAAGAAAATTGAAAAGAACAATAAACTGGCACCGAAAACAAAATCGAGAAGGTCTAGTCTGTCGTGTATGGTCAGTCCGTTTCAGGTTTCTCGTAAAGCAGAACTACAATCAGGCCTCTCAAATTTAACTAGCATGATCGATTTTCAAACGTCCTTCCTGGTTGACAAGGAGATCACTGATCAAAAGAAGGTCCCCCCTCCACCAATTAGGAATCCAATCGATATGCCTGGTGGATCAATGGCTCTCTCGATTGATGTCGAAGAGAATCTCCTCAAAGTACGAATAGCTAGAGCTGTTCACTTGCCAGTGCATGTACCATGGACTCAACTTTCGCATGTTTACCTCAAGATGAAGCTAGTCAAGAACAACAAAATAATCATTGGAGAGCAGGTGAGAGATGGCAGCATTTCAGAGTAGAACTTTTTTTTGAATTTGAGAACTCCACAAGACTAATTAAGTTTGTCTGAGAGCAAAATCGATCGTTTATCTACAATCTAATGCAAATTGTATCTTTTAAGACAAAAGAAATAATTCTCCCTCGTCATCCTACTGTATTAAATTTAATTATTTAATAATACTATTAGTAATAACCATACAGTCTTGGATATGAAGGAATTTTCAATCAAGTTTTTACAGCGTAATCACTAGAATTCAGAATATCTTTTATCTATTTCTTCTCTTGATTTAAGACGGTCACCCCAACAAAGAATGCCATCGGTTGTCTTGAATTCGGTCAACATCTAAGCCCGATAGTGGTCAGCTTCACTCTCAGCTCAGAGACCAAGGTAACAACTGAAGAGCTCCTCAAGAATTTGAGTCTCAATTTTGAATTCTACGAGGAGAGTAAAAAGGACTCCGAGGAATATCTAATAGCATCCCTCATGGAGAGCGTTCACAGTTTGATATCTTCCCATCAGACATCACATTGGAATAAGGGAAGTGTGAAAAAAATATTTTGGCATAATTTGAAAGCGGATAATCATGTGAGTTTCTCGGCTCAAGTTACCATTGTGTGACAGTTTTGGGATGAAATAAAATCTATAACAATCTGTTTTGTAATATAGGCGAAATTTCTGACAGGTGATGCACTAGTTTCGTTGAGTAGAAATGACAGAGAGGGATCTATCTGGCTTAGTATACCGGAGTTGAGAAATCTTGAATTTCACAGCTTGCACGCAAACTTTGACAAGTTAATAACCAAGAATATCAACGGTAAGTAGGGAAAAAAACAAAAATTATGCCTTTAAATTTGATCACTGATATGTTTGAGTTTGAGTCACATTTTTTCAATGAATTTTACTACATATGGAAAGAATAGGTCACCAAAGACCTCTATCATTCGTCTAACACGGTCTATACTAATTCAAAGAAGGAAGATTTTATTTAAAACTTATTTTTGAGAGTCTATAATGAGATAGTTAAAAGTAAACTAGATTAATTATAAAGTAACTACTACAAAGTAATTATGAAATTTATTGGTGAAAGCTTACGTTTTACATTGTCATCCTTTCTGTTTAGTCAAACTCAAGTTACACGTTTGTATCCTGAGCAACTTCAAGATTATACGATCAAAGAGTGGCTTCAAAATGTCTCTTCCCCTGGCATCGTTCCTATCAAAACACAAGAGTTCAAATCAACGAAAGGGAATTAGTGATTCAAAAGTGGAAATAAAATTCAATGACAACTTCAACAGGGAGCAAATGTCTACAAATCAGGAACAAATTTCGAGTGATGTTCATTTTAATCTGTCAAACGTTGATGAAAAGATTGGATCAAAAATGAACTACCAGATTGTCGTATTTCTCTCGGCTGCTTTTGAGACCAGTGAAAATGAAAAAGTTAAAGCAATCGGACGAATTATAATTGCAAATCAGGGAATTGTAATGAATAACTGTGTAGCAGAGAACTCCCAACAAATTTGGAAGGAATCAGCTATGCATAATGGAAATCGTGTCTACCAATGGCTTAGCATTGAATAAATCTGGCAAGGAAATATTTTATATGTACAACTTTACTTGAAGAAAAAATGAATAAACATATATCATCATTTGTAATGTGATTAAAAAGCCTGTGAGATTGTTTCACTTTCTGATAAACTGAATAAACGGAGATATTTTGTCATAAGAACCATTTGGTTTGACTCCATCCGAAGATGGACTAATTTCAAGATGTTTATCAATGAAAATTGTTTAATGCTTCATTATATTTTCTTAATGCACGTTTCATGATATTATAATAAAAGATGCAAATAAACTGAGCTTTTTCTAATATATTGATGTAAATAATTCAATAGCACAGAGTATGATTCACTGAAATAATTTCTGAAATTCGTATTTCAAATCTGTAATTTAAAGGTGATGAAAAAGCTTAAACAACGTAAGAGAGTTTATAAACATGTTATACTATTCACATCATTCAAAAGTTTTGACTAAAAATGGTTAGAGAGAGTATTGGTAAGTTATTATCTTAAATTTATGTTTACAGTCAAGCGAATTTTCGCCAAAGCTTTCTATCAATATCCTCAGCTTACAATAGTCATACCTCCAGTTATCTACTGTAAGAGAATTTTATTTAATTGCCTTAGATTCAGTTGAATATTTGTACAAATGCAGAGAGGCCAGCATAAACGGACTTGAGAGAGCTTATCCATATAAGAAAGTATATACGATTATGCGAAAGGAAAATGTTGCTGTTACCGAAGAAAACAAGGATCTTTACTCTTAAAAATTTGAGAAATTCAGTACAAATAGAATCATTATTATTAAAAATAATCATCTCTCATTTCCAAGCCTTACTTCAAGCGTTTTAGTTTATTCTGTTAGAATATTTAATAATCAAGACCACTACTCTGTAATTATGAAATTGTAATCAAATATTAATTTATTGAGCGAAATTTATCTATTTCAGTAACCTTTCTGGATGCAATTATTGAATAAAATTGATAGAAAAATTATCTACGGTAAATTATCCTTGTAAAATTTGATGAGAATATTACAAATTATTTCTATAATAATTATTGTAATGAAAATAATTATATTGAAAATATTGTATCTACTTCAAAGTAGAACCACATAATATTAATATTATTACGATTTGAACTATTAATTTCGTGAAAATTCAAATTGTATCGTAATCAATTCGAAATGTAGTTTAACTATGGAAAATTCATGCGAAAATTCCTCTTAATAATATTGATAATTGTGACAATAATTTGTAACAATCTAATCTGTGATTAATTAGCAATGGCATTCTTTGTATGTATCGTTTTAAAATCTCTTGAAATAAGATAATTGATATAACTTCCGTTTCTCGATATTCCTCTACAGGGATTCAATAAAATGTAAATCTTCAAACGTATCTGATTAATTGCTCATTAATAATTCCCCTTATCATGATTACTATCGAAAAAAAATGCAATTTCAAATCGAGTTTTTTTGTTAAATACAGCGAATAAAAATCAAAAACTTTGTTTTGAATAAATAGTTTAGCTAAATCGGTTAGAAAATTTCATGTCCAGATGAAAGAAATATGATAATAAATTTTTGTTATCCTTTAAAGATGAAACTTGTAATAAAATTTATTTAGACTTTAATTCCGTCTCAATTCATCTGTAGTTCACTGAATTCACTATTTAGATCAAACGCCATAATTTAAAGTTAATCTTTTTTGTTGTTAATATACACTGTATATTATACAAACACATTGTTTATTCCTAAAATAATCTCTATATAGATTTCAAAAGTAAAAATGAATAAAAGAAAAATCTGTTGGATTAGCTCTAATTTGGTTGATTAATTCAATGAAAATTTTTCGATCACGATATTAGATCATTATTTAGAATTCAGAATGAAATTTGTTTTACTATACTCTATTATTATTTAAAACTTTTTACGGTTTCAAATTTAGGCATTGTAAAATTAAACAAATTTTATTTATACTCTAACGTAGGCTGACAAAACTTAATTTTAGAAAGAAGACGAATTTTTATGATTAGTTTATTTTTATACAGCATAAATTTTTTTTATAGAAATGTGTAAATTCTATTTACATTGTCAATGGCAACACCTAAATTTGTATACTTTTTATGTACGTTTGATTAGATGTGAGTACAAGTTTGCTAAGATGAATCTCTTCAGCTATCATTATATTCCATTTATATTTTTAATCGAGCGGAAAAGCAATTTTTACATACCGCTGCAAAACAAAGCGAAAAAATAATTAAAAACCATTGAATTTAACACAAGAATCGATTTTCCTCTAATTCCAACTTATTCCTTTAACAAGATTTGTCAATAAAAAAGTTTAATATGTTACAACCATTACTACTACTATTAAATAGAATGTACGATGAATGATGAATTAATTTTATTGTCAAACACGAAAAATTTAAATATTCAAGAAAAATTGAAAATTTCTTCTCTTGAAAAGAAATTTGAGAATTCATTCAAGAGAAGAGCTTCGTTCTTGTATTTTGGAATGGAATCTATTCTAACTTTTTGTATTGAGTTCATTATGGAATGAAATTTATGAAATAACATTTACGTCTAAGAGCGCACAACTTTATTATACTGCTTTCCATTGAATTATAGTAAAATATAATAACACTTTGTTCAAAAACCCTATTGTTATTAACCCTTAAAGTCCCAGAGAATTTTTTTTCATGACTCGCATTCCATCTTTTGGCTATCATATGGTTTGTGAACACGCTGATTACGGATCTACAGTTGTTTCAACGCAATTATTTTTGGTTCAAAAGTTATCGATTAAAAATTAGGTCTTTTTTTGATCCAAAAACAGGTTTTCTTTGTAGCTTCAGCAGATAGAGTTCAGGCAATTGCATATTTGAATTCTACAGGTATGATTCCTCGATAAAAATTATCTTACTTTTTACCTATGACCTTGGGAAGTAGGTTTTCAAGAAAACGTTTTAAACAAAATTTAAATTTTTGAAAAAAATCAACTCTCTTTGAATTAGAATAGCTCGAGTTTGACAAATGATAGAGCCAAGATCTTTGCGTATTCCAAGAGATTGATAAATTTCCCTTCGAATGAGTGGTAAACGAAGTATTTTCTGAAGCCTAGATGAATAATAATGAGTTGCTTAAGTGGCTTAAGTTGCTTAAATTTTTGTGAAACAAGATAAAATCTACAACTACAACTGTAAGGCATCATCATTTAGTTTGCTAATTACCCCGAAAACTGTTAGCCTAAAAGTTATTTCGTTCAAAAATTTACTTAATTTATTTTTGAATTAATTTTAATGGTCACTTAATTTTTCATACAAAAATGCTTGCTGAATAATGTATCTGTTACGACCAATGTTGTGTGTACACTTTGATCAGGGTATACAATTTTAAAGACTATTAATCAAATAAAGTATTGTGCAATTAAATTTTAATTCCAATAAAACAATTCAATTACTGTATTATAATTGAATAATAGCCTTTTTTGAATATAAAGCCTTAAAAATATAAAATCTCAATTGGCAACAACTTTTGAAAACGTGCCAAGGATTTTTCAATGAGTTCTATTACGAGAGAGGAAAAAAATAAGATTTTTGAATAGTTTTTGCAACATTCTGAATGAAAATAGGGCTTTAAATGGTTCAAATTTTCAACACAATCGGAGAAAACCGATGTACGTTTTTTTAATCCTTAAAGACCCTGAGAAAATTCTTTCAAGGTACATTGCTGAGATTGAAAATCTGTTTCCTTTTTACACCTTGAAAATGTGACCAAATTTTTATTTCAAGATATGACTTTTTGGGTGATCAGATTTTCGAATTCTACGAGTTCTACGGGTTCTTTCTGTTTTAATCTCTGTGAATTGTTTTTTCAAAAAAAACGTTCTTTATAATTCCTAGGATATTTTCATAACTTTTTAATAAAATATTACAAGTCGAAAAATTGTTCAATAAATTATTTTAATAGAATATTTAAAACAGAATTATGGCTTCAGAAAGTTACCTGTTCCATATATAAAATAGAGTAAAAAGGACTCAAAAATAGGTTTGTTTTTGGTTAAGTTATCCAAAAGGAAAGAATTGTTTTTGTTTGTACAGTAGAGTAAGCAAATCTCATGATGTGTGATTGCCGAAAAAAAGGGAGTCTTTAGAACCTTTTACCCTAGGAGACCCCATATGGATGATGACGTCATCCAACATTAGTCTTGAATGGGAAAAATGAAAAAAACTTGAATCCAAAACTTTTTACAAAAATCTCGTCTTTGAACCTTTATATATCTTAGATGAAATAATATTTTAGCCCTAAATTTAAGGAACCTAGATAACTTTTTATTCTGTGTCGATTGGTGCTAATTTCATGATGATTGAACGAAAAAAATTTAACTTTGTTTTGGCTAAAGCAAACTGAATCAAAATTCGCATAAAGATAGAACATGAAAAGAATAAGCCAATGCTGAAATTTCGGCTCGAAATAATGAAAAATAACTCATTTATGGTCAAGCAAAATGTCAACTGGTTTCTGAAAAAAATATAAATTTCATACTCCTACTCATAAGTAATCAGGCAAAAAGTCCTTACCGCCCGGTTTAACTCTAATACATTTTTTAGGAAGTTTAGTGTACATATATAACTCACTGGGACTTGAAGAGTTAAAATTATAAAACTAAAAATCCATTCAACAATTTTAATAATTGCGAGATTTACAAAGAATATTGATATATTCTTTTTTCACGTGTTTGTTTCCTGATGAAAAAGAGAAATCCTTGTACAAGGTGATGATCCAGAAAAAGGGAGGAGAATATATTGCCTCGTTCGTTAGATAACCAATCGAGAAATGTCGTGAAGGGAATCGTTTAAGAATGAAATCATTCTTTTCTACCTCTTACTCTTCGAGAAACTAATCGACAAACAGGCAAACATTCCTTATAAGAAGACACGGAGTAAGGGGAATAATGTGATCAAATATACAGACCAGAACATAGAAAAGAATTAATGAATTAAATTTTAATTAACCAAAATATGGAGATTAGAAGTACAGTTTTTTTGTTGGTTAAAAGTTTTAACTTAAAACTAGAGAACAGTTGCCTCCTCTTATTTCTCTCCAAGTTTACTTTGAATTGTGTTGGTCTTTTTATTATCGATGAAATGACAATGGCCCTTAGACTATTTGTCTTTCAGAAAAATTACTGCAAAACAAGAGGGGGCAAATATTCTATAGAATAGCCTTTTATTCGAAATCCACAAGGAAAAAAAGAATTGCGAGAAAATTCACTCTGACCAAAATAAAGCCGTTTTCTCTTCTTAATTTCAATTGGGCTTAGTTCCATCATGACTTTTAATAACCGGGTAATGTACCTCTGCAAGCTGTTACTGAACTAAATTTTAGACATTTTCTTTTTCAAAATTCAAAAGTTGGAAGAGAATATATTAAATCACTAAATGTACATTTCTTAAAGGATCATCAGTAGTGTTACTGTAAAAATGATAGAATTTTAAAAGGTCAATGAATATAATAATTTACAAATTCTCAAAGAAATAGTAAAAGATTAAGATACAGAATAAAATGTGAGCTAAAAAACACCAAAACTCTCCAATAAATAGCAGAAATGGAGAGAAAAGTGAAAAAAACTCACATCGGCCAGGGTAGTTGAAAATTGTAGGAATAATTTTTCTCAACGCATAGATTTGGTTTGTAATTTTTCTTTCACCCATACATCTATGCTATCATCACCAGGATTTTTGTAAAGAATAGAAAAATTTGAAGTTGAGGCAGTATGATTTTCTTGTTTAAGATGTCTTGTAACTGCTGTGGCTTTATTCAAATGATCACTGGATCTTGTAGAAAGTTTCCTTATAGTCTGTCCTATATATGAAGCCCCACAGGTGCATTGAAATTTGTAAATCAATAGAGTTTTTTCTTCAGGTTTAAGTAAATCCTTATGGATCAAATTGAATAATCTCTGTGTTTTAAATACAATTTTCAATTTTATATTATTGTAATGTTGATCGATGAGATTAACCAATCTTTTCCTAACATCATTACTAAAACCGTCACGTTTAAAATTAAGATTCATGAAAATTGTAGTCTTCTCAGCCTCATCTGTGTTGTTTGTTTCATCGTCTATGATATCAGATCTATTGATGAATTTGCCCACAAATCTGGCTGGGTAACCATTTTCCATTAGGCATAACTTTGAATTCTCTATCTCATTAGGCCATTCTTCTGGACTTTTTCAGTAGAAGGGAATATTTAGCAGTTTGAAAGGTGTTTTCATTTTAATACATTTTCTTTGTTGGTTGCCCTGAGAACCCTGAGAGAAAAATCTCTTTCAGCAGGCATATCACATGTCCATTTTTCAGATTAATTTTTGAATTAAAAAACTGTCAATCTTCCACCTATTTACACACCAAATTAATTATGATTATTTACTTTGGAGAAAAATTCAATTTGCACCCTTTCTTAGCAGATGTAAGTAGAGTTGATTAATATGAACATGGGAATCTATGACCGCATTTTCATATCGATAAAGTTCGAAAAAATAGAATTTTAGCGCCAGATCGAATTTTATCTAAAATATTGCCCGTTATGTAGAAAGGATTGAAAATCTATTCAAAATAGCAAAGTTGGAAACCTCACTGCTCTACTAGAAATTGTCTCCTTTACTTCAGACCTCGGTTTCAGTATAATATCAAATTTAAAATTAGACCCTTTGTCAAACTTATCTAGAATAAATTCACTTATTTACACTATTAAAAAATTCTCCTTGTCCAGTGAAGTAAGACCAAGAAAAAAAACTTACAAATCACTGGTCTTTCCGCTTTTCGACTACACTTTCCCCCTCTTGCCTGATTTAAATAATTCCCAATATCTATCTATTGAACGTATCCAATATAGATTTCTACATTCAATTTTTCCCCATTTAGACTCTTACAATGCACTCATATCTGTCTCTGGATTCGCAGATATGCATTTTTAGTTAAAAAAATTATCTGAATCTTATTCTATAGCGGATAGCAATTATTCTCTTAGAAATGTGAAATATAAACCTAATTTTTTGTTGAATTCCTTCAATAAAATATTCTCAAAATACAAATTATCTGATTGTGAAAACTTGACTAATCTTAATTTAGTCATGTCCCACATCAGATTTAATCTTGATTATTCCAAGTCTCTGCTCTATTCTTATCTTCATTAAGTAATAACTGCCGGATGATTAATGATTTGCTTTCAGAAACTAGAGTTTATGTTGAACCATTTCTTTCATTTCATTGGCCCTTATTTGATAACATTTGAGAAAAAACTACAGATTTATTTCATTCTAATGATCAGATTAACTTACATTTATATTTTATATACTATTTTATTTTTATATTTCAATATAAGGTTTTTTCTATATGTTAGCGTTAATCTTGTTACTCTTGATAGTCTTAAGACTAACGGATTGATTTGTTAAACTTGTTACCAGGTTTCAAGATTAACCCTTTCGGTGTAGATGGACATAATTTTACTAGTTCGATAGGTTTCTGGATAAATTAAAGTTTAAATTGAAGCCCACAATGTGAACTTGCTTAAGTAATTTTTTAGCCAAATAACTTGATATCTTTATAGCACTGTATAAGAAGTCTCAATTTCAGACCCTACACAACTGGATTGTTTGATAAAAAATCTTCATAGCCTTAACAATGCCTTATTTAATTCAAATTTATTTCAGTCAGCCAATCTTATTACCGAGTACCATATTCAACAAGCTATATTATATTGCTAAATAGTTAGTTAATCTTGAAACCTGATAACAAGTTTATCAAACTATTCCGTTAGTCTTGAGATTACCTGATAGTCTTAAGACTATCAAGAGTAACAAGATTAACGGTAACATATATATATATATATAGACTGTGTCAAGTTCAAAAACTGATAGGCTATCTTGGATTTAAAAAGCTTAATTTTTCCAAAATAAAATATCGACCTAGAATAATAATACAACAAGAAATGTTTTTGGTACACAATGCCAAAAAAAGGAGAATGTATCTCTAACGACAAGAGGGATATCGTTTTCAAAATTCCACCGTCCCCCTCACGCAGTAGATCAATCAAATCTGTTGAAAAAGGAACAAAAGTTACGTTAATCCTTTTTTACTCAAGAGTGCAGTTGATAGTTTATAAAGATGCGTTGTACTTTTGGGAAACTTTCAATTAATTTTAGAAAATCTAGAGGAAAAGTCTTTTCCTTTCACGCATAATTAATTGAGTTTACTTGGCCAATAAATGTAATTAAGATTTGGAACAGCCCTTGAGAGGATAACTACTGGGAAAGGCTAAGCGACTTATCATTTATCTGAAGGACTGATTTTCTTGCCCTATACTATTTGAAGTTTAAACTAACGTATTCTTGATTCACATCCACTCACTAGATTGGATCCAAAACCCTGATTTTTATCGGTCGCTTTCAAGTAGACATAAATGAAACAGGTCTTCAAAGAGGAATGGTGTTTGAATCGAACTTGAGATGTAAAAAGCCTTCACCGTTTTGAAGCAATTTTCCCTATTCTAAATTGATTTTGACTTGGTTAACCAAGTAATTTGAGATAAATATTCTTTTGGGAAAAATTTCAGGATACAAAATGAAATACTGTAATGATATTTCGTCTCAAGTTCATCCCTAAACTATGAGAAAGAATTAATAATTTACTAAATTTTCCTAACATTAGCATAATCGATAGAAATAATAATTTTAAACAAGATTAAACTAATTCGATTAGTCGATTACAGAAATTTAACATGAAATTATTGTTGGGACAAAAGAAACATGCATCTATAATTCAGCCGGAATAAAGTAAATTTTTAACTCATGACTCGCGTTCAGTCTTTTGTCTATCCTATGGTCTGTGAATATGCTGGTTACAATTACAAATCAACAGTTGTTTATTATGGATCAAAAAATGACCCATAAAGTGCTATCCTTGAAGCTTCAGCAGATTGAGTTCAAGCGATTATGTATTATGTAAATCTTACTTTGGGAAAAAACTTTTAAACATAAAATTAAAATATTGGAAAAAATCAATTTTCTTGTATGAAGATATTTTTTGACAATTCCTTTTCTAAATTCCTTCAACTATCCTCCTTTCCAAAAGAGATAGAAAGGTGTAACACCAACAGTCAGAAGTCTACCCAACTAACCCCTCCACTCTCCATCCGGTTACAAATAAATGCTCTGATTGGCCCAAACGAACCTTTCACATTTCATTGAATAATATTCTGTATAAATATTCATGTTGGTGTAGGGTCTGATGAGAACCGACGAAGATAAAAAGCTCATATTCACCCAGAATCTATTTTCGTTTTCTACCTACAAAATGCAAGACATTAGTCAGTAAAATGATGATATATTATATTCGCGGAAATCAGGAATCTCAAGCAAGAAAAAATTAAAATAATGGAAAAAATCAATTTTTTTGAATTATGAAGATATTTTTTGACAATACAGCTCACACGTTTTTTTCTAAATTCCTTCAAAAAAGAAATAGTGAATTATTGTAAAATGCTGAATCAGATTTTGGGAATCCCTCCATATCGTGAAAGTATTTACTTGAATTTTTTTGGGGATTTTAGTGGCAGACTAATCCCCGATTCTAGAAATCAATTATTACATTATAATTTTGAACCAAGTAGTTCTTCAGGGAGCTGTTCGGCATTGATTGACTATAACGTTGTACGCTTGCTTCCTTTGCTTGTTGTCTTCTGGCTTGTATTGGTCTATCTGTAGAAAAAGAAAGGTGTAGTATTTCTTAAAATAATAAGGATTGTAAAAATTACAGTGATTGTTATAGTAATCAGAATTATTAGAGTAATAACTCTGATAATATAATAATTCATCACTTGAAAGTACATTAAAATTAAGATTAGAATAAAAAACATTTAGATTACCCTGATAAAAATAGTTTGAACTCACACAATATTTCGAATACATGTCGTATTCTTCTTCTGGTGTGAGACCAATACAAGCCAAAAGACAAAATAGTCAGGTAGCAAGCGAAATCCACAAAAAATTCAACCCAAACTCCACATACCATAGCCGATAATAGAACCAGGGTCATGTGCAATGCAAGCACAACACTTGGACCACTCTCTAGGTCTGTCATGTTTCTTAGTGGTAAGGGATTAAAGAAAAATAACTCACGCTGATCGGCCAAAAAATTTCACCCAGAGATTGTGTCTTATTATTTTGCTTTCACGCCTACCTCGTCAAATCTTCCAATTAACAAAACAAACTCAATCATATTTTCGCGGATTCCTTTCCCCAAGAAATGAAATCTTTTGTTTAATTTAGGCAAGTATTTATTAATTCTTCCATTTCGATATCAGTGTATACGAATTCGATGAGAATAGGAAGAGACACATGAGAACATGTTATAGAATGTACTTCCTTTCTCTCTGACAAACCAATACAGTAACCAAGAAGTGTCTCATTTATTGAAGGGAAGAGATATTCTGATCTTAGCCAGTCAATGTAAAGCTAATTAATGTGAGGATGGGAATTTATGATTTTTACAAAATTCTTAATTTTTTTCATCAAGAAATCGAAATTTGATCAAGATTTTTTGGAATCTAGATCATGAGGCCCTCTTTCACGGTACGGAGAAAAAAAATCAATTTTTAAGGAAAATACGGCAAATTTGAAATCTTGAAGTAGCGCCAAATTACCATTTTTTGAACTTTGAGTTGTAAATTTTTGTTGATTTCAATGTAAGAGAGTGATCAAAAGTTGATTTTCAGGATCACAACTAATCCAAGAAATCAAATATGCTGAATCTTGTTTTAAGAATCACCCCATAATCGTGTCAAAATCAAATTTTGTTTTTTTCATCATTTTCCCTACTTGAAAGTCGATGAAATTTTGATATTTCAAGATCCCAGAATAATGACGAATATATCAAAAATTTATTATGATCATCGGTTTTTTTATCTTATTGTGATCCTGAAAATCAACTTTTGATCACTCTCTCACACTGAAATCAACAAAAATTTTCAACTCAAAGTTCAAAAAAATGCAAATTTGGCGCTACTTCAAGATTTCAAATTTGCCGTATTTTCCTTAAAAATTTATTTTTTTTTTCCGTGCCGTGAAAGGGGGCCTCATGATCTAGATTCCAAAAAATCTTGATCAAATTCGATTTCTTGATGAAAAAAATTAAGAATTTTGTAAAAATCATAAATTCCCATCCTCACATTAACTACAGGTGTATTTTTTCGATGGGGGAAAAGAACTCTCCTCCGATCAATCAAAGTTCTTTTATGTTCTCTATGGAAATATTCTTTGTCTATTCAGAGTTTTTATCTTTTGATATGATTAAAAAAAACAAAAAGTTTTACCTTGTACAATCATCAACGTGTAACAATGGGATTCCCATTTTCAATTGATAAAACCTACCAAAAGGAGACGAGAATTTTGTTTAATTTAGTATTTTTATTTTCATCATGATAAGAATAATTATTTTTGACATAAAGACGAGAATTTACTCCATTGACAAAAAACTCTATATTTTTCCTCGGAAGTCAGGAAAAAATTTATTTTTCGAATTCCATATTGAAATAAGCCAATAATAAGTTGGGAAAATTTTCTAATTTGAAGCAGATATTTGAGGTCAGTATTAGACAAAGAATTCGAATTCAACTGCAGAAACTCGTCATTATTGTGGGAAATCCGAAAATTTGAATTGATTGATTATCACGAAGGGGATGATACAAAACGTAAAAGTTTATCGTTTTCTTGAATAAAGTATATTTCTTTCTACCTCCGCGGCCCAATTCGAATTCTTTGTCTGATGCTGATCTCGAATATCTGCATTTAACTGCTTCAAATCTTAGAAATCGATAAAAGAAATTTGAGTCCAAAAGTTGAAAAAAGTGGAAATTCGAAAAAAACCGCTTAATTTTGGTCAGATTGAATTTTTTCAATTTCCACAACTTATTGGTTTATTATATTATGGAATTTCCAAAGAAAAGAAGAGTATTTTGTAAAAAAAGTAAATTCTCGTCTTCAATGTCAACTAGCTTTAGATCCCAATTTTTATCTATTTTGTACAAGAACCCAGGCCATGTCTAAGTACAGGAGTGTGGCAAGGAGGAAAATATTCTCCTAAAATCCTTTTAATTTTTGTCTTTAGTGATAAGGTTGTAAATTATCGTTTTTTCATTCAATTCAATTGTATTTTTAAAGAGAGATCCTTATAAAAATGTACATTTGGTTCTTAAATATCCAGAAGTCTACAAAACCTCTTAAAATCGCATATTAGCAAAATATATTTTTTTAGATTAGAATTTCACGAGGATTACGAATATGTTAATTATTTTTGTCCCTTTTGAAATTTGAATTCCGCGCCAAAAATTATATTGTATAGGTTAGAGGAAGCCAATTTTTCAACTTTTTCCAAGTGTTGAACGTCGATCATTGAGTACAGTTTTGTTCTATTCAATAACAACATTTTCAACAAGCAATATAAAGAATATACACTTAAATTTTTATACGGCCATTGGCAAAATGTCTCTATTTTGATTTTTGATCATATGAGATGAAAGAAATATTGTTTTAGTTATTAATGTTTGTTGGTGCTTCACTTACGAATGATAAGAGATTTTTAAATACATTCACCATTTCTTTAAGAAATAAGAGTTGATTATCCGAGTCTCGAGTCTTGTAGTAGCCACAGAAAAGGCTTTACTGGAAAGAGTTTTGATACAGTTGGATCAAAATTCAAAAATCTTTTTTTCGAATTTAAAGAAACCTCATTCATCTTCCATAATATTGTTTTAAGTTTCAATTTTGTTTTTGCGCCAAATTTAAATGATATTCGATCCCCTACAAATTATTTGCGAAGTACGAAATATAATTCCTTCCTGATGGAATTTCATCTTTTCAATTTGTCCTGTTTAGAATTGGAGAGAGAAGGAAATAATTCAAAACTTTTCCACCCAGATTAGTTCCACCCCCCCATTAGTAAGGAAATGTCTCACCTCATCAAAATATGTTTACTTTTGCTCGCCAAAGTCACTTGAAATTATCTGAAAAAAACGTTTTTTTGAAAAATCAAAGTTTCAGATTTCGAGCATAATAATCTGACAATAATCTGCTTGATATCTTTTATGGTTTTAGAATATATATCATTTATGACAGTTTTCTAAAGCACCATTTTTTAAAACAACTTGAGACCATTGCTGAATTTCGGGACATGTTTTGAAAATATTACATGAACTACTAATTAATAAATAGATGTTAATTTGATTATTCTTGGCCAATAAGATTATTGGATAAAGATTTAGATCTCAAACCTAAATTGACCAATGAGGAGGCTGGAGAATATTTTGATCCTTGTTCTAGCACGAAATGTGAATTATATTGATACTTTATACATACAATATATAGCCTCAATCGTGTCATTTATTTCCATTTGTGTAACAACAAGAAAACGTTCTGTAGTACAAATGTCCTTGCAATCATTGATGAGAACTCTGGCCATTTACTTTCTCAGTGAGTCTATTCTCCCAACATCGTTTCCATCCAGCAAATACATAATTTCATTAATAGGATATCTACGCAACCATTAATCATTATGTTCATAGTGTATTTAATACTCAAATCAATTTTTCACAATGATTTCTAATGATCGATTAAGTTTCCACCAAAAAATAAGGATTTCTCGATTAGAATATCTGTGGGAATTTATGTACCATTTTGAGGCCAGGCTATAGACACTCAGAGGATTACACTTATAATTTTTCCCATGAATAATAAATGATTTCAATTATTTTCCATCTCTCTAGTTATTGCGCTTCTCTCTCTGGTCATAAACGGGTACACTGACCGGCAAGAGTGAGTTAAGCGAGAATTTTCAAAAATTTCCCCCCAATAACTAATTCTTTTTTTCTTATAGTTTTCCACGTCACATGTATAAGAGATGGTATCCTGTAAGAACTCATCTTGATGATGTGGATATATAAAGAAAAGATAGAATTGTTGCAAGATTTCTGAATCAGCATTTTCAGATTTGACACATACATTTAAAACTTGTTGATAATAAAGAATCTGAATGATTATTTGCAAAAAGAATTATCAAATTACTTGAAAGTAAACATTAAATAAAAATGTATTAGATGGAAATTCAAAATATCCAACTGAACTCAAAGGTTTTAAAATGGATCTCAATTAGATCATGTGTCAATTGTTGGACTGAAAAAAAACTTGATTCGAGTCTTTAACTATGTATTTTAGTAAAGTTTTTTCATCAATGAACAGCCCTGTCAAGAATCTTTAATCTCGATTATAGCAGAAATTAATAAAGTTTTAACTAATTTATGATTCATAATTCATTTATTATAAATTTTATAATAAAAAATCATTTTATTAAAATGTCAAATTAATTTAGGTTTAAAATTTTTGAACATGTATTTCTTAAACATTAAAACAATCGACAAATGCAACATGTTGTTTAGATTTCAAATTTTTGTTTATCTTTGAATAATATATAACTGGACCGTTTAATGATTACTCCAAATTTATAGTAATAATGACTGGGGACGACGTAATTATTACAGACCATACTAAAGAAAAGACCTCAGGATTTCTTTTAGACGTCAAGCCTTCTAATGGCCATTTTAATTCGTCCAGGCCAAAAAAGCCTAACCAAACTGTTGAGAATGATGAACAACCCCAACAACAGGCCAGTGATACAGAATCAGAGGACTCATTCATCCAAGATCCTGATAAATATTCTCTGAAGAAACTTGAGTTTAAAGATAAATTATCCCGTCAAATATGCAGTGATAATTCAGAAACTCTGGAAGGTGTTTCTATTTCAAATCGTAGATTACTCGTTATGCCTATTCCATCGCCTCGTACAACTTATGATTTGTCTTTTGAACCGATTGGTCCAGATTATGAAGATTCAGAAATTAGCATGACCCCTAAATATTTGAGAACTTCAGTAAATCTTTTGGTGTCGATTGGAAAGAGTCTCATAGCCAGTCAGTACTCTGATTATTATCACAAGGAAACTTTGTTTGCTCCTCTCTCTGGAATTAATGATAACCCCGAGAAAGGCCTTATAGAATTTCCCAAGCCCAGTAGTTCATCTATTCGAAGAACTGAAGATACAATCTATACTCGCCATTTGAATTGGAAACTAAAGACAATTTCTCCTAATACAAGTATGGAAACTGTCAGGAGTCTCAACGCTTGCGCCAATAATAAATGCGTCTATCATTTTACTTCATCTCTTTTGCTTTCTTCACATGTGCAAACATGTCATTTGAGGGCTACACGACTCTACAATTACTTCAAATCTACTAGGTTTTTCAAGAAAATCTACATTATGCCAAAGAATCATGCTATGCTGCCTTTGCCATATAACTCAAAGAATTGTACCTTATGCGAAAAGTCATATCATACTCGGATTAAATTATTAAGTCATTTTGAACGTGATCATGGATTACAGTTTCTTGGTGAGGACATTACCAAGCCTGATGTTTGTGATTATTGTAGGAATTATAAACCGAAAAATAGTACTTCAATTCCCTGTATTGCTAGGAAAGCCTCATTGACTCCTACTGATATTATCTACGAGGCTGGATTAGCAGCAGATCCTGCCCGCAATTTGGACGGTCACTCTATAGCTCTTCTGATTTTAATACCCAATCCCGGTGCATCATTTTACTTTTCCTCCCGGGAAATTCAACACCATGTGGATAAATTTGTCTTTAATTATCTCAAGAATATTTTTGACAATGAATCCTTTACTATTGCCCAACGATATTCAATAGCTGTCTCAAGTTTGTACGGTATCCTCGAGTCAAAGTATAAATTGTCGAATAGAGTCCCAGAGTATCATAAAATCAGCTGGCAAATAGATAAACCAAAACCTCTGCCTGCTGTTGATAAGGAATACGAAATTAAAACAGTACAAGTTGTAAATAAGAGACCTATCGAATCAGTCATCCCAAAGATTGAAGATGAAGAAGACTTGACGGCTAAACGTCAACGACTAGAAGATTTCAAAGCACAGCAAGAAAAGACGATACAGAGTCTTCTCAATTTCGAGGAGATCTCTGTAAAGAAGGATACTTGTGAATTTTGTACTAGTAAAGAGCATGGAATAATTAAGTTGTCCGAGAATGAAGAATTATCCTGTCCAATTTGTCATCAGATAACTGATTGTATCTCAAGATTGGCCATTCACCTAAGTGTCATTCACAATGCTTATTACTCAGTATGTTTTATATGAACTTTTGATAACTTGATCCCTTCTAGATTGACAATTTACGCTCCAATATAGTCAAAACTGATCCGGAAATTGACCAGCACATTCCTGACAAGATTAATGATATTGTATGTTATCATTTATAATTCAATCCTTTTAGATTTGTGAATTTTGCTTTTTTGTCACTGATGATGACACTGTCTACATGGACCACATCCTCAACACCCACAAGGTGAGTGACTCTCAAAATATCCTGACTTTTAACTTTGAGTTATGAAATTTCCCTGCCCCCTTATTACATTCTAGGAAGAGAATGAGGTTACAATATTAGTCTGTCGGGATTGCTTTATGACCTGTCGGACTAGGAATGGTTACAAGAATCATACCAATACGAAATGTTTCATTTGCGAGACAGAAATTCCCTGCTTCACAAAGTTAATCTCCCACATTTATCTGTACCATGGAAGGGTAATACCCACACCAGAGGTTCGCAAACGTCTCAAGTCATGTGTTAGCAACCAGAGTGTGAGTATATAGACTAGTTCTTATTCGTTTTTATTCAATTTAACACGACTTTATCCCAGCAATGCAAAATATGCGGATTAAAGTTCTTACGCCCTGAACTATTGAAGCGTCACTTGGAAATGGTTCACAACAAAATGAAATGCTGTTCTAGGTGTAAATCTCTCTTTCCGGATGAAAAATCTTGCACAGCTCATCAAAATGTAACCTGTCCAGTTTGTAATATATTCCACTCTTGTCTGACAGAAATTAGAAAGCATATGGAGAAGAAGCATGCCATCACATTTTCAGTGAGTTTACCTTTAACTGATTTTCAATTTCAACTCTCATGTCTTTTGTAAAGATGGAAGAACTCAAGGCTTTGGCACAGAGCAAAGTTCCCGATGAATGTATTAACCCCAAGTCAGACCCCAAGGTTATCTCAAATTATTATCGAGCAAGTTTTACTCTACGACCACTCCATGAGTAATGCTTAACGATCCGTTATTTCCAATTTTAGCGTTTAGTCACAGTGAGGTCAGCCCGTAGAAATGGTTTATTCCACTGTTTTCCCTGCCGGAAAGGTCTCAAGGGTTGGAAGAATTTTGACGAGCATGTCATTCGATTGCATAGCAAAGTCGGCGTGAGTTCTCCCTCTCCCTCATAATTGTCATTCGTGATGAAAATCTATTGCTTTTTAGAAAAAAGTCACCTTACCCTGTTCGATATGCAAGATCCCCCTGGATGATACAATTGATTTATTCATCCACCTAAAGAGTAAACACAATCTGAGTACTTTAGTCAAGATTTTGGATGAAAATGAAAGTGCCAACTCTCAGCCCCGACAACAAGAGAACACTGACATGATCGCTCTAAGGGCAATCGGCAACCCCAAAAGGTACACAAACAACAATCGGGACGACAACAACGCTAATCGACCCCAGCAGTTCTTCAACTTGAATTCTCGGACTAATCTGCTCAACCTGACTATTCCCACAACGACAAGTGTACCTCCTTCATCGATGCCAGTCAACTCTCCCATTTCTGTAGTGACCAGTAAGTCGAATTCATGACAAGAATTGATGAATTATAATTCATCTTTCATTATGCAATTAGATCGAATAACACGTCCTGTCAATCCGAACAACATCCAACAATATATTATAGTAAGTTTTTTTATTCCTCTTTTCAAGTATCTATCTTAACAACAATTTTTTATCACATATGAGAAAAGAGCAATTCAACTCTTTCGGCGTCTTTTGAACCTTTGTAACTCTGTATAGTTTATATTTTTGGCCAAATAATTTAAAATTTTGGGATTTATATCAAGGGCTAAGAAAGATTAAAAAAAACTATTTTTCAAGGCAAATTCAAACTTTCAAATGCCAAGGTTTATTGTCTCAAAGCCTCCTGTGACAAGTTCCGTGACCACTCAGCCCCTTATACCTCAAATTATCCCCAATCAATCCAATACAATTTCATCGCGTCCTCAATTGTCAAATCCGCCAAACTTGGATCAACCCAAGCTTCTCACTCAAACGAATCAAACCACTTCAATAGCCAATTCTAGTAACAATAATAGTCAAGTGAACATTGTTCCCCTAACAATAACCTCACTTAACTCAAAGACCCAGATAATACGTCCGCTCAATTTAGCTCCACTGAATAGTCATAGTCAAAATTCCTCTCAGCCAAGTTACGTCCTCCAAATTCCCCAGCAGCATTTAACAACACCTCTGTTGACACAGCCAAAAAGTTCAACTATTCCATACATGGCGTCAATCCCTAATTTAAATAAGAATGTTAACTCCCTCCCCAAAAGTCTAGGTCAAGACCAGGATAGTTCTGAAGCCTCAACCATCCCAAGTCAGGTTATCAAGGGACCGATTCCCTCAGTGGCAACTTCTACCGAAGCTGAAAACTTTGTCGATAATCTTACTATTACTAATGTTACCGACAACACTACACTCCCAGAGGTAGATAAATCCTCTAGTAAACAATTTGCAGTTAGTATTACACTTTTCTAAATGCCCCTCTCCTAGTTATCATATGTGTTTTTCTTTCTCTAGATTTTCTGCCAAGAATGCAACTTGAGATTCTTCCACGTCGAGACAATGAATGAACACAAGAAATGGATGCATGAACTTCCTGAAAAGTACCTGACCAAGGATCTGACCAAACCATTCATCTCCAATGAAGAGTTCCCATATATTCCTGTAATTGAAATTCCTCTCAATTCATACTACCTATATTTTTTCTCATTTTTCTTTTTAAATAGAAATAGACTAATAAATCTCTTCAAACTCAAAGTAGAGACTCTTAGACTCTCTTCGCCGTATATTTAAATGTCATTTACAATCTTCATTCAGATGTAGTTATTCTAAATTACAAGATAGAATCAAATTTAATTGTTCCATTGTTAATTTTTTAATAATCTTCTTAGACTACGACCATTTACTATTGCACGGACTGTCGCATGGAACTTCAGAGTCAGGAAAAGATGATGATTCACAAAAAGTTTCGCTGCAAGTTTCGTTCCTTCATCACTCAGCAGGTCTGTGAAATATGCAACGTTGTTGTATCCTCAAAAATGACCCTCATGCATCACATGATCAAGAAACACGTAAGTCTTATCCCCTAAGAAACAAGGCTTCCAATCAACTCCTTGTATTTATAATTTCCTCAAGGCTCGAGAAATTGGTGAATCTTGTCAGCCAGCGAAAACCTGGCGTTGTGATCAATGTGTGTCAGACTTTTTCCTGGAAAAAACCCTTGAAGACCACGAGTTCACAATTTGTCCGTACTGCTTCCACTGGTTCCCCTGCTTCACATTCCTCTATAATCATGTCTTTCTTATGCATTCCAGTTCAGTTGACAAAATGAACCTTTTTAGAATGGTTAACAATGTGGTAAGCATCTCATTGCTAATGAAAAGTGCTCGACCTATTTTTTTAAATTTCTTCCTCTTTCCAGTATGAGTATGACATGTGTATTTATCGTTGTTTAAATTGTGACATAAACATTGGATGCATGGCTCTACTCGCGTCACACCTGTTCCGAGATCACTTTTTCGACAAGGTAAGTTGAAAAATAAATTAACATGAAATATCCCACAATTCATTGACATGATCATGATGAAATCTTTCTTTAGATTGATCAAAAGGAAAATCTTAAGCGTGGCATTCGCTGTTCAAAGTGTGATCATTTCATTTCCAATGTTCGTGAATATATTTTTCATAATTTCCACGTACATCAAGATCGAGCTGATGTCACCCGCAGATATCGACCTGCTAGACTAACTGATGTCTCCATAACTAATTTAAATAACCATAATGTTATTGAAAATAAAGAAAATCGACTTTCACCACTAATGACAAGGTGAGTATAGAAAGAAAGTTAATTTTTCTATTCTAAAATCAATGATAACTAAATTTGAATATTTTTAGTAATAGTCCGGCGTCAATCCCATCAAGTTCTACCTCGTCCCATGACAAAGTCAATCCAGATAATCAAAATGCTTCAAGCTTGGTAAGATTTTTCCCAACGAATTTATTTCATTGGCTCAACTTGACTTGGCCTATGAATGAAAATTTTTTTACGTATTATCGATTAGTTTTTTTTCATTCAATCCTGATTGGCTGTTTCATTTATAGAAAATTTTCTCTTATTGGTCGAAAATGCATAATTTTATTGTGAACCAATTACATTAAAATAGATTTTCATATATCATAAAACATGTATAGTATGTATCTCTGGTCTGTAATGAATGTGAAATGAATATTGATTTTTTACATTTTAAAGCTATTAGTAAACTTTTTGAGAAATTGATTTTTCCTCCTTCGTCTAGAGTCACAAGTCCAAGAGAAAGAGTCAACCAAAGAAAATTATTACTGAAAGTATCCCGGTGGTGACCACGACTCTTCCAACAGAAAATGGTAAGTCTCCTAAATTTATTGACCAAATAATTTGTATATTTGATTCAACTTTTCTCTCTATCCGAATAGATGTCACAGAGAAAAATCAAGCTGATGCAATTGCATGTCAGGATTCTCAGGAACCCTCCAAGAAGCGTCAACATGTTGAAGAGACAGTGCATACGGCTAATGATAACCTCGGCGAAGATTCTTCTGATAAAATCTCCAATGGTCATGTGACTTGCCCGATTTGCGAGTTCTCCTCAATCTCGCGAGATGAAATTATGGACCATCTAGCATCCCAACACTGTTGACTGAGACGCCACCTTATGGGGGGGTATTACTACTAGATCATTTCATTTACTTCATTTAGAGCACAGCCAAAGTTCTATATATTACTACTATCTGTATATATCAATGTAAATTATTTGTTGATTTTCATGACCTATATATATTGCTACGCAAATTTTCACCTATTCATATTTGAGAAAGATTATTAAAAACAGGTATACTCTGAATATTTTTAATAGAAGAATGAATTTTCTTATTAATCTTTGACATCTTGTTTTTTTCACACAATACTCCTATCTAGGCTGAAAGTAGTAGGCAAAAGTTATTTGAGAAAGAGTTTCTTTGCATTAAAACAATATTATTGGATACTTCATCAATAATTTACATAGAGGATAAAAAATAATATCAGTTAATCTTTGTGCTCCTTGCATATGATACTGAAATTGTCCCAGTCCAGATGACAATCTAGAAATTTGAATAATTACTTGAAACTTACCGGACAAAATGCTACACTCGTAATGATATTTCTTTGGACACTTGCGCTTGCGACAGGAGATACTAGCACCGGACTTTTTACAGTGATCACATTTCTAAAATAATGCATAAATAGTTTCTAGAATCTAACCTCTTCATATGTAATTCGAATAGCCTCTTCGATTCCGCCAATTTTACTCTCACCGCAGAGATAAACTCCTGGAGCCCATAAGGCACAATTTAGATGAGTCCAATATTCACCATTTGCAAAGTCAATTCTTTCACAATCGGGATTAATATTTGAGGAGATGACGCCTAGAGCAAATCGATCTGAACTATCATCAAGGGAGGGCTTGTTCAATTTGAGGTTTTCGAGAAAATCTTGTTCAAGCATATACGGACCATATAAACTCCCTAATTCCAGGTAAGAGTTAGTTTTTGAGCAAAATATACAACACCAAATTTTCTTGTCCGATGGAAATTTAACTTTGTCCGATTGAAAAGTTTTGACAATATTAGCCAATTTACAAGGACGAAACTTTGTAGATCGATAGAATGCTTTTAAACGATGATCAAGATCGATATTCTCATCATCTTGAATATGACCAACATTAAGATCTCCGTCATCCACCGGTTTCAAGTATTTACAAAAATTATTTGAATTCAAATTTTTATCATATGTTTGGTGACAATTAACAATATGATGTGTTCCAGAAACAATATTCCTTTCTATTTCATCACTAAAAGTTAAAAAAAATAAATTTCTAAATTACTCTGATTCGTTTTGAATTGCTTGAACTTTTTGGGGTTTACATTGGTCACAGAAACATAGAAATGGAGATAATATTCTTTTATTCGAGTTTTTATTTGTTTTCAACTTGGAAGTATTCTGATTGCTTTTACGACGATTAATCTTGGGAGTTGTAGCATCTGATTTTGATTCAAATTTGGAGGGGTCATTTTGATTGGCCTCAGTTCGTGTACTACGCGAGGAATGCGATGAAAGGGAATTTTCTTCTGAAATAATCAGAGTAATCTGCTCATTTTTGGGAAGAATCAACACCTTGTCACAATTCACAGACATAAGGTTGAAAAATTTAACTTAAAGTTAATAACTTTATTTTTCAATTATAAATTTAGTAAAAACAAATTCCGAATTAAAATGAGTTGTTTTAATTAACTAAATTCTAACATCCCATTCAATAAGTTAAGTCTATCAACTTTTTCTAAACATGGGTCAAATGTACTCATCTTCATTTTACACTGTCGCTCAGAATCAAAATAATTCTCAAGGTTCAATGAGAGACAAGAATCAAATCTCTTCCCTGCCAGTACAATCAGATAAAACATTAGATTTATCGAATGAAGCATTGATCAAATTAGCTAGGTCTACTGGCTCTCAAATGGGAGAGACTGAACTCCTGAATCAGTTACTAATTCACCAAAAGAATGAAATAAATATCAATGACCGAATGATAAATTCTGTAGACTTGGCTCCATTCCAAGCGCTTATGAATGCCAACAATGCTTCTAAAAATACACAAAATCAATCCAACTCTATGAATCAGGGAAATTTTTATAGTCAACATGGAGCTTCATATCCTTTTCATGGAAACTCATCCAGCGTTCAAAGCGGTCACCAAAAAATCGCTAGTTATCCTCCGAAATCTCATAATCAAAATCTTATTGTCAACCAACCTGGTAATCAAATGATGAACTTTCCAAATGTGACTACTGCTAAGCAAACTCCTCTAACACCTCAGCAGCAGCAACAACAACAAGTTGATTTAAACTCTTTATATCAAATTTTGGCGAGTGCCAGTCAGAATATGAACCAAAGCGCAATGAATTTTCCCGTATCTCAATCATCAGTGAGTTTTTTTCTCTAAATTTAATTTTCAAAATCTGAACTAATTCTTCAAAAGTTTCCTGTTCGTCAATCCATGCCGAAGAATCCGACCTCAGGATCTATCACTAAAGCTGTACATAACTCGAATAAAACACTGTCTCAACCTCCTACTCAGCGAACAGCGCCACAGAATAATCGATTTCAATTCAGTCAGTCCAACAATTTACAGAAAAATGTAAACAAAAGCCAATTTCAATCATCAACCTCATTGGAGTCCAATAAAAATTATTTCAATCAAAACTACCCTAATCAAGGAAGTAGTGTGCTCATCCAGCAAACTCGTGAGCCCGCCTATCATCCCCAAGTAGAAGCAATTAGTCCAGCACCGGAGGATGTAAGAATTTTGGACCCAAATGAAAGTAGACTTTTGAAAGAACGCGAAGAAGTAACAAAACAAATGCGCTTCCTCGACGGAGAAATCAGTCGACATGAGTCACAATTGAGAAACCTCAATGAACGTGAACACAATCTGAATGCTAGTCTAAGTGAAAAGTCGAATATTAAGAAAATAATGAAACACGAGAATCCACCAAAGTTTAGTACTGAAAACCCCATTCAAGCAATTTTATCAGAGACTCGTAACCAAACTCGAAATCAGAGAATGATGTTTAGTCGACTTTGTGGTCCCAATGTTAGCTGTGATGCTTTTGCACTGCCAATTTATCGACAAGCTTCAGATCTACCCATGATTCAGAAAATACAATATGATTTTCGTCAGGGCGGCTTCAAAAAGAAACTTATTAAATATATCAGACGAAGGAAACTTGCAAATAAAGCACGTCTTGAATTGTACGCTAAGAAATATTCTCAAATGACCAAGGTGAGTGTTCTTTTTTTTGCAAAACAATCTCTTTGTTCTTTCTCTATGAAAACCATGAAGTTTTAAAATGATCATGCTAATTATTTGTCGAATTCATGACATTTTTTTCTAAAATTAATTTTTGTACTATCCTATCCATAGACTTACAATAAAAAGACGATCAAATACTTGTCGAGTTATAGTAAACGACAAAAAGATGCCAAATATCGAGATATATTCGAGAAAATGTTCCCCGAAGTCAAAAAGATTATCAATGAAAGGGAACGAAATATCAATGAAGATGGTGAGTATTTCATTCCAATAATTGAAATGATTCATTGAATATAGCAATTTTTTACATATTCTCTTTGACAAATATTTAAAAATTCATTTGTACTTCACAATTCATATTACGCATTTATGTTCGTTCCCATTTGAGATAGACTGAATAATTAGTTAGTAAAAGTCTAACCTATTCCACCATTAGGGGATAAAGAGGCGTATAGCAAGAATGAGGGCTCTGACGGCGATCAATTATCTTCATACGATCCTGCTGAAGAGATGAAAAAAATGAAAGAGTACGCTGTGCAAACTCCAATAACCCTGCCACCATGGGAGCGTCATAAAGAGTTCTTGTGGCAATCTGGTAAAATTGAAGATCCCTTTGCTGAACACGCCAAAGCTCAAGATCTTAGTAGTTGGACAGAAGAAGAAAAGAACATTTTCAAAGAACGCTACATTGCTACACCCAAGAATTTCGGATCTATTGCTAGTTACTTGGAAAAGAAGACTGTTGGTGAATGCATACTCTACTATTACAGGTGAATATTGACTCTAACAGGTGAAATAATCTTATGATGTTAATGATATTTTTTTCTTTCTTTAGAACAAAAAAGAAGGAATCATACAAAACTCTTGTGAAAAAGAACCACGTACGTCGACGCCGAGGCCAATGTGAAGTTAAAATAGAAAGTCCTCTACCAAAAACTTCAGTTAATGAAGATTCTGGGTCAGAGTCTGTCGATATATCCGATGGCAAAAGGAAGGATAAAAAATTAGGTCCTACTGGTAGAAAGGTTGGTCGCAATGCTCGAGGTAAAGATTTACCTACTACATCCCAGCCTAATCCAGGCGATAAACGTAAACGGTCTATAAATTCCTCACCTGATGATATAGGTTAGCTTCAATTTCTATCAGCCATGAGTCAGCCATAATTATACTTTTTGTTTAGCCAAAGTCCCTGAAAATCCACTCAGTCACAAAAGAGGACCAAAATACGGTAGAAATAAAGCTGAAGAACAAGATTGTCTCAAGTCAGATGGTGTTAAACCAGAGGAAAAAACTTGTACCAATGACACTGTCGGTCAGGATAAGCAAAACTCCCCGGAAAAGGTTGAGAATTCAAATACATTGACATCAACTGAGGACTTGACAAAGAAAGATAATGCCCCTGTTACAAAACTATCCTCATCATCATCTTCTTCCTGTGTTCAAGATCTTCTCAATTTAGCTATCGAAAGGAATCTTATTACCAATGTAAGTTTGTCTATTTAATCTTTCATTATTTTTATGAAAGCATCTATGAATGATATTTTAATGATCTATTTTTAAATTTTTATATACAAGAATCAATAATTTCCAAAACTAGTCCAAATCGGATATCTCTCTTTAATTTTACAATAACTGATTGTGATACATTTCTGTCTAGCACTCGAAATATACTTGAAAAATCATTGAATTTTTTTTCTCTATTCAACTATAGAATAACAAAAAGACTGAACTAGATCAAGGAAATCAACAGACACACCCGACTGATCCATCAACGCAGTCAACAACTGAAACGGAACCTAAAACGTATGATCACTCAGAGATATCCAATGTTGTTACTTCTGCCAAGACAAATCAATCTGCACAACAGAGCCATGTACAACAACAACAATATCAAATGCCCCCAAAAACCAATAATGTCCCTACGTCCATGTCTCATAGTCAACAACAACAACAAAATATGTTGGATTTAATGTCTCAAAAGAACCTTTTAAAGTCTCAGTATAACTCTGATCAGATGCAAAAATATTTGAGTCAAGCTGGAGGGAAAACTTCAACCTCAGCTCAACAACAGTCTCAGCAACATTTGAATCAACACCCCCTACAACAGCAGGGAAATATGGAAAACTTTCAGATCGAGTATTTGATTCATCAAGTCATGAGCATAATCCAGAATACTCCACAACAGAATCAGAGTAAATTCATATTGGACGGTCTCATGAAGGTCTTGTCCAGTGCTCAAAATCTCCAAACCTCACCCGGCAACAATCAGCTACAACAACAACAGTCGAAGGCAATCCTCCAGAATAAGCTAGGATCACATCAATTTTCCCAGGGACAACAGCCAATTGGCCAAATTGTCAATCCATCCACATCGGCGAATTCAGCTAGTTTGCAAAATAAACTACATTTGACTCAACCCTCACAGGGCATGAAGATGAACAGTAACGAGGATGGTAATCGTACCTCGGTTGATTCTCTCATGGCATCAGTATTCAATAGTATTAATCAAAAAATTAATGTTAATCGTTCTGAGACTCCTGGCCAATATGCCTCTGGTTCATCATCTAACACCAGTGCATTTGTGCCAACACAAACCGGTCAACACAAATCATCATTCCTACAAAATCAACGTCCTATAAACCGAGTAAGGGTGAATTTAGTAAAGCTGTCGAGATTGGGCAGAAATTTTAATTAAAAATAGCATTTTTTCACATTTTTTGTGGCACTGAGTAGGTACCAATTATCCTTTTTCCCCAGTAAGTCCACGGTGCTTCTTTGATGATGGTCAAAGTGAGAAATCTTGGTTCCTCAATCTTTGCAGTTGGTTTAACGCAATTATTTTCAAAATTAGGTCATTTTTTGATCCAAAAATAGGCTATATCTTTAAAGCTTTAGCAATTACATATTCTGATTCTACAGGTATGATTACTCGATCTATGACCCTGGGAAATAAGTAAGTTTTCAAAAAAACGTACTAAACAAAAATTCTTTGAACTAGTTTAACAAATGATGAGAGCTAAGATGTTTGCGTATCCCAGGAGATTAATAATAATTTCCTATCGAATGAGTGGTAAATGAAGGCTTCTTCTGAGGTTTAAAATGATCTATGTGATATAAATAATAATCCAGTGGGACTTTAAGGTTTAAGATGAGCCAATATTTTCTTCTTGATGGGATCTAAAAGTACGAGCAATCTATGAATGTAAGATACGGTTGAATGAACAATAAGATTTCTCGAAGGAATCAGACAAGACTTAAGACATTAAGAAGAGAGAATTTCGAGCCTTCATTGGTTTACTCTTCACCTTGAGACATGTGTCATAAAAGACAAATAAAGGAAACCAAATTCCTTACTCTGCCCTCACTGATTAGCATTTTCTATTTCTTTAAACTTAGAATGGTAATACATTGTCGAACTTTAGTTTAAATTATCACATTTTAACTTCGCATCCGAATAGAGATACTAAAAGACTTGAGTACTCATCCCTGGTCACCAAAAACTCTTATAAAAACTTTGATTAAGTGTCTAAAATACTTGATAAAATAATAAAAAATATTAATTTCACATCATTCAAATTTAGACCTCAGAGATCAACAATCCATCAGATTTGTCCTCCTTCATTCACAGTCAACAACAGATGAACTCAGATCAGAAATCATCAATGATTTGCCCGCCAAACCAAGGTATGAGTGCTGGTTCTAATTTCAGTTCCAATGCAGCTGCTTCTTTCCTCTTTGAGAATTATTATGCCTCTCAACAGCTGAATAACAACAGTCAAAATACTAGTAGTCGGCTTGAAAATGCTCACAATCAGATGCCAATTTCAGCCTCGAATTCACAACTCATGAACCATCCAAGTAGGTTTTTTACATCTTTATCATTTCATGAAATCCATACTCAAGACACGCGATAAATTATTTAATATTTATATTTTCCAGATGAAGATATGAAAACAGGATTTCATCCATTTGGATCTAGCGCCAATAAATCTAATAATAACCCTTCGTCTGGTTTTCATCGTTCATCGATAGATCCATCATCATTGCCTGTGGTAAGGAACCCTCAGGCTTCTCGTCATTCTTCCGGGAATCCCCAGCCACCTAATCAAATTCAAGAACAAGTTTCTGCTGCTTCCATGTTCAATGAGCTCGTTAACTCAGCTATTGCAATGAATCAAGGACAAGCCAATGCTCAGAGTATGTTCAAGAGAAATAATACTTGCATACTAATTATTTTTCTAATTTTTCCCATTCAGATACAGCCCTTTTATCTTCAATACTTGCTCAAAGTCAATCAGTGAAATCTAACAAAATCCAATCTTCTTCATCTTCCCTGACCAACCAAAATGTCCGCAGTCATCTACAGCAACAACAGGATGTACAACACAACTTTACAAAATCCCTGCAAAACACAATCAATTTACCTGCTGTCCATCAACAACAGAAACAACAACACCAACTTCCTACATCTTCAAATCGTATGAGTACACCCTCTCATTCTAAACAGACGCAAGAGCAAATGAAAAAGTCGTTACAATTCTACCAAGAACAGAATCTTATGTATCAAATGCAAAAACACTCGAATAATCCATCAATGAATTCAAATCCAAGTGAGTATTTCATTCCAAAAAAACCTTTTCCTTGTTTAATTAAAATTGAGTAGATATCTCAAACCAATCATCTTCTGGTAAATTGATGCAAAACTTCCCAATGGGAATCATGGGCCAGGAGGGTGGTGACATGAATTCCGCAATAAACGCATTCTTCAACAATCTCCAGCAAAATCAAAAATCAGGCAGTAACTTTCAGTCGGAAGTCTCTCAACGTGTAAGCCAAACACAGCCGCAGCAACAGGCAAATCCAATCAACCCGTCTCAGCTTAACTCCTCAAGTTCTATTCAGCCAAACAGTATTGGTCCGAATAAATCAAAAATTCTCTCTTCTACCCCGAATTCAGGTCCCGGAAAGTCAGAGAGAGCTGTCACGCAAGAGTCATGCTATTCCCCTCTATCTCCGAGTTCACCGAGATCTAATCAAGGTTAGTAAAACCGGCCTATCTTTAGTTTTTCCTCCACCCTTCTATTTTTCCATAGATGGAACCAAAAATTTCTATTTAAAACTTATGAAATAAAATTTTCTATTTGTAGACAATGCATTTTATTTATTACATCTGTGGTCTATTTATTAGTTTATGTTAATTTTTCTATTTCATTATTTTGATTCATTTTTCACACCTCGAGACGAAGTTGATTTTTATAAAAAATGTATTTTTCCTGAACAGATGACTCACAGAATTCAATGACTGGCCTTGAGGCTAGAAAGGATACAGCTGACACTCTGACAAGTGCTGAAACATCAAGAATCCTCAAGTCGGGCCTTTTCAATAATCCAACAAGTAAAATTGAAAGCATTAACCTTCAGGATATTATAAAGTCAGAGGTGAATAAGGAATCGGCCAATGCCAAAAGACTAGAGGAGGACAAACCTGAAATTGAGAATGATGAGGATGACAACCTATCGACTGAGGCCCTGGATAGAGTAAGCAACTGCTCCTTTTCCGACACCGACGATGATCCAAACCAGGTAAGTCCTTTGGATGCTTGAAAAATAATTCAAGTCTTGATTCTGATATTCTCTTAGAATTGTCTCGTCATAGACAATACGATTTGTCAGCCAATCAAAAAGTCCTTGGATGACAGTTCAACACCAGCTTACTTTGCTGCTCCAAATCTTCCCACGAATTCAGAAAAGCACCAATCTGAAGATTCCCTCTATCGTAAAAGAGGCTTTACCGATAGCCAAATCAGCCTACGCCAGCAGGTTAACAAGATTCTACCCCCTGGTCTCATGGAACAAAGACAAAAGAAACTGGAATCAGACCAAATGTCCATTGAAACCCTCTCAGTGGCTAGCCCTGAAAAACATAATTTTGCAACCTCAAATATCCCTGAAATCACCGAAATGTCTACTGAGAATAGTAGCAAGCTCAACAATCTAACAGAGAAGCCAAGTGTTTATCCAGTTGTTGAGGATAAAGTAACTGAATCAAATCCGACAATTCCAAGTGGGGTCAAGTCCTTGAGTCCTAGCGACATTCTTGATTCGATCATTCAGAAGAATTTGAATGCTGACAAAACTGAGGTAATTTCTGACTGGTAGATTTCACTCTTTATTTTCCAATGTTCGAGTTGAAAAACAAACTTACAATTTTCATTCAACCCATGTGTATTTAGAAAAAATCTCATTCCAATGAGGAAAAACCTGCCGAAAAGACTGAAGAACCCGGACCAGAGAATCCACATGCACCAAGTAAGAGGAGTAGTCCTTTCGATTCCCTTAATGAAAGAATAAACAAGGTCATTCAGGACAACATCCATAATGAAGAGAAGAAATTAGACGGTGGTAAGCAATCTCTTTCCATTTAATAACCTCTTCGTATATCTGTTGTGTACCAAGTTGGAAGAAAAAAAGATTAATCCAACTTGTTACGTACAAAGTTGGATGAAAAATTAATATGGGGTCGGGGGTCTCTTTACCTCTCTGCCCCTTTCTCGGGTTTACGTGTAATTTTACTTTTTTTGAATTTTTACATACACTCCCTGTCTACTCTGTGTATGCTTGATGTATGCTTAGTATGAAAATACAGTACCTATTACTTTAATTAAAAATATTTTAATTTCTGGAATATTTTGGAAAGAATTTATAATTTGATTAAACTCAATCATTATGTATGATGCGACCCCTCTTAAGAATCACAATTTAATTTTGCATCTTGTCGTACAGGCTTGGGAACATATTTCTTCCATCAAAAGTTAAGAAATTGGAGAAAAATTTATAATTTATTTTTACAGCTAAGAGAAAACTTCGAAAATGTTTGAATTAGAAATAAAGATAAAGATACCCTATAAATGAATGTTTTAAAGAATAAACAGGGAGAGGTCAACATAGAACACGTAAACCCGAGAAAGGGGCAGAGAGGTAAAGAGACCCCGCCCCCTATTATTTTTTCATCCAACTTTGTACGTAACAAGTTGGATTAATCTTTTTTTCTTCCAACTTGGTACACAACATATCCAATGGATATTATCCATATAAACGAATCCCTCGCCTCCTCCCCACTTAATGAGTGATCTCAAGCAAGATGAAATTTCTCTAGATAATAAACTCTTAGAAAATGCCAAATTGGATGAGGAAAAGGCTGGAAATAAACGTATCAAAATGAAATGTCTCAATGCCGCATCGAATGTTGTAGATAAAATCAACGCAGAATTGAACGATGAACCGGATGAAAAGCGGATTAAAAAGTCACGTGATGAATCTCCCTATAGCAATCCTGACTATTCATCCCCTCTTAATCTCAAAATTGATCTCCAACATGTAAGTTGTTTAATGGCTCTCCCAGCTTCAATTGGCAAATTATTGACTAGCTCATCCAAAACAGTATTTGAACTCCTAGCATTATTTATCACTAGAATATTGTCCAAGATGCTTCTTTATAATATACTAAACGTACTATACAAGTTTGACCCCCTCATCAAAACATTTTCGACTCTTTTTCCAATTTCGGTCAACTTTGAGGATCAGTGTCTTGCTTATTTTGAATAGAAATTTCCTGAAATCTTGACCAAAACATTTTCTACTAATCCTCTACCCCCAACAAAGTTTTTCAGAAACCTTTGATTTATTCAACCAATTTTGGTTGTTTACAGATTAAAATCCTTGAATTTTATATCAGTCGAATCGGAATTCAAAATTAAGACATGCTGATTATTTTCAATGCAACATATTATTATTTGGGGACAGTGTCATAAATAGTCTAAATATCAATTTGCTACATTTGAACAAGTTGATAGTTTGACCAAAAATAGTGATTTAGTGACTACTTGTAGCAAAATTCATTGAAAAATGTTGGCGCAAATTCAAAAATACATGTTTTCAACCCTTATTTATAGCATATCAAAAAATGTTTTATCACATGTAGTCCAATAGAGGATATTTCTCGCTGTTTCATTTTCTTTAAAATGAGTGTCGTGCAGCTCTTTATTGAACAGTGTTTAATATGAACATTCAAGAAAAATACATAACTCAGGTTAAAAAAATGAGAATGAAACTATACATCCCTGATAGGCATCTAAACCTAAAAGGAGAGACTGTATTCTCACAAAGTGTCAATTTTGATGATGGTTGACACTCTGTGTATGTGTTTGATCTCTGATTCTCAAAAGAAAAATTAATTAATTTACTCTTGAAAAGTTACAGAAATGTGTGTAATCTTCACTTGCTACCCCTCTTATTTTTGCATTCCTCACGATCATGAATTTCTATCTATTATCGATTCAGGAAATCAGACATTTTTCTCATCAATATCTATCCAATACAAACACCCTCTCAAAGATTTTCAGACAAGCATTATACACACAGGAAAATTTCTAGGAAATGGGTCAAAAATGGGATTGATATATATTCCATTATGCTTTCATTGGATCTTCTTTTAGACCATTGAAAAGAAATCTACTTTTATCCTTTTGTGTTTTTATTTCAATCTCGTCCAGATGTAGAATGAATATTTATTAGTAATAATTAGAGCCTCAAAAAATAATACCTAAAAATAATTTTTTAAGATCTAAAAAATTTGAAAAGTATTATTTTTCGATTTTAAGGTACATTAATTAATTATATTATATTAATACTTTATCGCTTATCTATAACAAATATCTTACACGAACTACTTATAAGTAAATAGAATAAAAAATTGAAAAACAAATTAATGCTGAAATTGATCTAAAAAATCGAGATAATATCCAAATTACTATCTCCAAGGCTGTTTATGAGCTTAGCAAATTGTTAGACAATGAAAATCGTCTCTCTACCTCAAAAATGAGGATTGAGTTCATTGATATGGATTAAATAAAATGCTTTTATAAAGTATTATTTTAATACCTTATCTTCAAAATAATACATTTTAAGACCTTATAACTTTGAACCCTGATGACATAGCAGAAAAATTATTAGTTTAAAATGGTTTTCATAACAGAGAGAATAGCTAGTTGAAATAAATATTGGAAGTTGTTCGAAAAAGACAAAATTTACTATTTTTGTCTAGAGAGATTTCATAAAAACTCTCTGTATGGTTTAAATTTAATTTCTTTTTACAGTTATTGATAAAATCCTATTTTGTTCTAATCTTCCCTTTTTTCCTACAGAATGACAATAAACCTGCCAAATGAAACCCCTTTATATGAGCCATCTATATTAAAAAGAGACAAAAGAAACTCACATTTTCAAGTGTAGTCATATGATATCCGATATTGTACTAATTCGGAACATGGCACCCTCTCGTTTCCACCTTTCCTACTCACCAATTCCTCCGAAGGGTCCCCATTATCACGAGAAGAAAAAACCCATTAATTAGTTCCTCCATTCTACAAAATCCAGGCATATTTTCATTTTTACTTTATTTTTTTGCACAAATCCAAGTTTATTTTTGATAGAAAAGTTTCCTTTTTTCTGTAAATACTTGTAGAGAAACAAGATCATTATTATTATCATTATATACATTTAATATCAGAATGTGCAGTACTGTAAATGTTTGTGTGGTCATTTCAATTCTGAAAAGATGTACCCTTCCTGGCATACTAAAATTCGATACATTCACAACTCATACACACAGTTTGAATTATTATTCATTCATTTAAAATCAGACGAGAAGAGAAAAGTATTTATATGTAGATTACAGTGAAAACCATTTGCACTTGCTGACAGATTCTTCTCAACTGAATGTCTTATTGTGATAAACAAATATTCAAGGTTTTCACCTTGTTCATATTGACCATGTTGTTGTTTAATAATTATTATAATAATGTTTCTCGTATTTTTACTATACGGTTGTATTCATTGAGAAAATAAATTGAAACTCTTAACATTTTATTCTTCCTTCATTATCCACAATTTAGGCCAATGAAACTGAGAGTCTCTTCCAGTCGTTACGTTAATGAGATAGTCAAGTACCTTCTCCAGTGGGATGAGTTACATGTTCTCTAAACTCTGCAATTTTGTGTAAGAACCTTGGCATTCCTATCGGTCCCGATTTGAAAAGTATCTTGGAATGACTAAAAATTAAAATGTAAATGTTGTTTTTCTGATGAGTTATTTAATTATTTTCGTAATTTTGTAGTAGTTTGATTTTTCCTATTCTGATCCAATAGCAATACCAAGACTTTTAGATAAATTAGACTCAAATTATATGTATGTTTGAAGAGGAACTTCGGCTTGATTATCTCAGTCCCGTAGCGTCTAGAAGTCTTCCTTATGAAAAATGTATTTTCTTCTTCCCTGTATTTTAATAAAACCTACTTTTCCCTTCTGTTTTTATAAAAGAGTGCTAAAATTTCATATAAAAATACAGCTTTATTGATTTTGTTCAGGTTGGAAGTGCTTGAAAACGGAATACTCTCTTGGGACAAATAGAATTACCCTTCGAGATTGCATTATGAATGAAATTGAGTGTAATTTATTTAATCTGAAGCTAGTTGACATAAGGAATTAGAATTTGATCATGGAGTTAGAATCAGAAAATTCAAATGGCTCGATTTCCTAAAATAATGATCAACTTCTAAGAATTAGAAATCTTTGTCCAGCATTCAACTGCTTCAAATCTTCGAAATCGATCAAAAAGGTTGAAAATCTGGCGAATTGGGATAGTTTCGAAATCTGTAACTGAGGTGACTATAGAATTAGCGAAATGGAGCTATTTTACTAAAACAAATTAGCACTCGATAACAAGTGGCAAAAAATAGCCAATGTTATCTTCGATGTAGAAAGATCTGAGGATTTTTAGCATATATTTTTAATCAAACAATACAATTTGAATACAAAATTAGCTAAAATGTAGCATTTTTTACTCATCACAAATCATTCATTTTATAAACTCTCTTAGATGAGATCAAAAGACTCTTTATTGAATAGAATTCCCATTCAGAATCGTTTTATATCGATTTGTTGTAAGTCGACTCGATAGGGTTTACAAATTGTATTGGCTTATTTCTTCCTTACTATTTGTCCTCTCTCTCTAGGCTTACATGATTCAAGTGTTGTTTTTGCTATTGATCAGAAGTAGACTCTGGAAAGCATTTTCTTATAATAGAACTATAACAATGTATCACCTTTTTTGGAAAAACAACCAACCTTGCAAAAATGAACCGTGAAAAGAGAAGCTAAATTCGTTTATTCTTCATAGACTTACAATCTTACTGGCTCATAATACCTGATAAAAATGATTTGCATCGTAATACAAACATAACATCCATAGACAGCAACTACATTCAGAGTGGATAAGCCAGGTGGTGTTAACACACTATTGCTAGTGGTGGAGTAATAATATGAAAAAACCCTGTAAAAATTTAACCTCATATGTATAAAAGTCAGGATGACATCATGGAATTCACAGTTATCATATCTAAATCATGAAGTTTTCACTGGAATTATTCTCCATGATCCTGGCGCTAGAAATGTTGACAATTCAAACTCTGTCGACCCTGTCAAAGAGGCAAGCAAAATTGGGTAAGATTTTGTAAATTTAATAACAAAAATTATATTAAAGATGGCTATGGCTTCAACTTGATTGGGGCTCTGTTCAGTGGAAGTTCCATTGTCCTTTGGGACAAAACCTATGGTGATCGTAATTCGACAAATTTTAAAGAAATTGAAGAGTTCCTTTGTAAATACGTAAGTCGTGTCATTTTTTGTGTGGAAATTTTTGTATTTTTCTTGTGAAATTTTATTTTGAATTTCAATCAATTTGGTTCTTTCGGGATCTGTTCAAATGAATCCGTACAACAAGTTTTTTTAGGCATATTTGAAATTTTCCATAAGAATATAATTCAGTCCCCTTAGATATTCCAATGATAACATAGCATTTAGATCCTATTTTTATTAATACATTATACAATAGAGGTGACAATTTTTGCATAATCTTAAATATCTTGGTTTTCAATTAATCAAAATACTTTTCATATCATAGGTCTTGCTAAAATAACATGAAAAAGAAAATGGGAAACTAAAAATCCAAAGAAAACCAGAGAGTTCTTTGTAGTAACTAAAGACAGACCATTTGGCTTCTCGTAGTAAAAATCGAATTCCTGAAAAGTTTTTACATATATGAGGATGTAAGGGACCTCCAAATAACGTTTTATCCATAGTAGAGCGAGTGAAATATTTCTTCTTCCGAACAATGTTTCGGCTGCAATGCAATAGCTTAGAAAATGCTATCCCAAATTAATCGGAAATTTTTTATTAGATTAAAAGGGCTGATTAAAAATACCTTATGAACCTATTTCTATTAAAATTTGCATTAAATTGCATTTAATCGATTGTAGTAGAAAAATTCATTGAAAATTGAAGTGGCGCTCATTCAAAAATTTTAATTTCGATTTGGGGTATCTAAGCAAAATTTGAAATACATGGTTTAGTAGAAAATTTTTTTACGTTGAAAAATTCTCTTCATAAAAATTAGTAAAGCCTCCAAAGCCTCTTTCAGACGTTTCGGTACTGAGATAGTCAAGTATCTTCTTCAGTGAATGCGACGCTTGTAAGGTTGGAAAAAGGTTGGTTCCAAATAAAATCTACTCAGTAGATTCTACTGTTCTATCGTGATTCGATGTATGAGTAAAGCTTTATAACAAAGAGCTCTGTGATCACATATTCAATCAGAATCCCTACTTCAGATTAATGTCCATAAGACGGTAAATTAAGAAATAAGTGTAGAGTTTGTAAGATTTCCCAAAACGATTTGATGCGCTTCTAAAATATTTCTTGGTAGACAAAATGATTCTTGGTTTTTTTCAGCCATCGAAACCTGTGACAATGATTTTTTTCCTTTCTACAGAGAAGAAATATTTTTCAATAGATAAGCCGGGTGCAAAGAGCACTTTTAATAGCTACAGTTGTGGGGGTGTGGGTAATTTTTTGTGTCCTAAACTTTCATGTTGAGTTGATGAATTGTGCAATTTTATTTCAACATTTATTACGAACTCGTTCAGAAAGTTGGAATTGGAAAAACAGTTATAGTAACTCGTTTTCTCATCATGGTTCAAGCAAATTTCAATTCTAAGGATTTTTTATCAGTAAATTATAGAAATCACATAAATACCAGGCTCGAATAGACCTTACACCATCTGGGAATCAATCAAAGGTGCCTCAATAATGAGTGAAATAGAGAATCATCTATAAAATGTAAGTTTTCTCTCTTTTGGTCTTGAGAAATTGCAACTCGTAATTATAGTTGGTAGAGAATATCTCTATTAATCTCGAGTCTTTTCCATGTCACAATGGAGGGTATCTTGGGTCTTTGACAGTCAAGCCATCTAAACCTAGTTTTAAGGATTGTACTAGGTGTGGAAGATACTAATCAATATCTAAGGGTAATTTAATCTTTGATCGCCCTAAATTTCCACATTCAGCTTGCCTACTACTTTAGTTCAAGTAGAACATATTCAGCTATTGTTACAACTATTTCCATAACAAGAGAGACGATAGTATCATACTTTGTTTCCTAACTCCCTTCTGAAATTAGCTCAAGTTCAAGCTCGAGTTGGAGGGAATGGTCATATGATTGAAATTGATGAAAACAAAGTTTCGAAAAGAAAATATAATAGAGATGAATTTATTGTTAGCGCCTTCGACCAGAAGTACTGGAAAAATTCGCCTGGTAAATGTTACTAGTAGAAATCAAGAAGTTCTTGAAGTTTACTGAATAACACTAATCAGAAATTTTCTATACATTTTATCATATTAATTCTGGCTTTCTATCTTCCAAAAAGTCATTTAAGGGCCAGTTCTCAATTTTTATCTTGATTTAATCCTGTCACATGAATACTATGCATTGAATAGACTGAACCTTAACCGAACCATAGACTAAGTATAATGTGGATATAGGCAGTTTTATACTAAATAATAGGCTCGAATAGACCTTACACCATGATCCCCCACTTATAAGAATTCAAATGAATCTGATTCGTTACGCGCAATAGGAGTGCTAGGCCCAATTTTTCGATGAACCTGAAACGAACTGCTACCCAAAAATTATATACCTTTCAACTATTTGTTTCAAGAAAAAACTTAACAGAAAACACCAGTGGCTGTCTAAAATCAATTTTGAGTTTTATCCCCAAACATTTAATTTCTTAAAAATCATATGAATTCCAAAGTTTACTTGTGAAGGGCTTGACTTTGATGTGATACAACTCTGGTAAAAAAACATTTAAAAAATTATGATTAATAGTAGAGGCTGGGATTTTTCAATTAGAAGTTTAATACCACTACTTTATAGTAGAGGGTCGATTATTTTTTTATCGAGTTGATTTTTTTTATATACAATTATTAGAGAATTTACTGTACTAAAATCTTAATTTATCACGAAATTCTCTATATAAAAACTATATTTACATATAGCTAAAAGTTTTGGCTGGCGTGAATGGTCTAAAGACCAAATTATGTCGCATGGCTCAATTGTCAGAGGCAAAGACATCCCTCGGGTCTTATACAAATGTTTACATTCAACTGTTAACTAACCTAACATCGCCAGAGAAGAATCAAATCAGCGATAGAGATGAAGCTAGGGAAAATCTTATGCAAGGCTTGGGATGGCTAGCGAATATGGGTATGGCTAAATACTACATTGGCGTGAAACAGGAGAGTAAGTTTTATTTGGCCTAGAATCGTATCTGGTCGCCCATAGTTAAAGATCATTTTAACTTTTTCAGGCAAATTCTCCCCAGGAGAGATAGTTCTCTATCAGACAGCGGATGATGAAGTATCCATGGCTTGGCCGTTAAAACCAATGGACTGTTCAATGATCTACAGAGTGGACTATCGACCGAAAGATAAACCCCTTGAGGTGAAAACAAGCCAAGAGATGTGTGAAAATAGTAATAAAATTTTCATCCATTCGAAATTCCTTTTAACTCTCGTTTCGTGTCTTATTCTAGGTTATGGACCTATCAAAATAAAGGATAGTGTGACCAATGAGTATAGAGTCAGCCTGAAGCCTTCGACAGAGACTGATTTTACGCAAACCTCTGATTGGATATCTACTGTAACCAGTGAGCTTAATCAATTCTGGTCATTTGTGAATTTCTCTACTATCTTTACGTAAAATGGTGTGAGAATTCTCAGTTTATGGAAAAAGAAAAAACAATTAGATAATCACAGAGCAATGATGAAAAATTAGATTCGACAATAATTACTTCTTTTAACCACCTGAAAAAGATAATATCTGTATATTATCTGTAATAGCCTGTATCTCGATACATAAGGCTAGTTGAGAATTTATGGTTCATACAAAATCCTCGATTTTTTCATTAGGAAATCAAATTTGATCAAGATTCATTGGAATCTAGATCATGAGGAAGAAAAAAGAATCAAATTTTAGGGAATTCTCGAAGAAGCGCCAAATTCTCATTTTTTGAACTTTGACTTGAAAAATTTTGCTGATCAAAGTGAGAGAGTAATCCCAAACTTGATTTTTAGGATCACAATAAGATAGGAAAACCGATTACCACCATAAAACTTATCAGGGTTTTGTTTTTATAATCAAAACTTTCTCATAATTATCAATTTGAAGCAAAGAAAGCCTATCCAATGATGATAAGTGGTAACGTTCGAACAATTGGAGATATACCATATCCCTACATACCGGAGATGAGTGATTTAAAGTCCAGCTCTGGTTCTCTGATAGCCTCTAGCGTGTGTAATTCTGTAAGAACTTTTATTCAATACCGGGATTTGATGCTTTTTTACATCTTGACCAACGTGTTTTTTTCAAAGGCTCAAATTTTAGCATTGTCCCAGGAGATAATTCCAATTGCCTGTCGAACCTTGAATATAAATCGTGACAAGAATGATGAAACAACTGCCACTATTCAACTGGATGTGGTTAGCAGTGCAGAGAACAAGACCAGAGTGAATAAGGTCTTGGAGGAGGTGTTTTTGAAAACAAGTCAGCAGTCTCCAAATGATACGAACAAGTTGAATTATTTCTTGGGAAATAATCTCTTGGTTGATAGTTAGTTGTAAAGATATTTATATAATACCCAATGTCGAATATCCTTAGAGATTAGATATTCACTGAACAATTGTTCAGCCTTTTAATTCGCCCTTTTCAAAAGTTAGCATGTCATACTGTATTTTTGATAGAAATAATCAACAAAATTATGAACCTTTTTACTCGAATTTCATTGGTTGAAGGTTAACCCCTTTCAACCATTGATTGATGGAACTGAATTAATTGAGACAAAAATTCATCCTAGTTATTTTAGCTTCAAGTTCATTTTCTATGTAATTTATAAGAAAATTGATCCCAATTAATTCTAAATCCTTTAATAAATTCGGTTTTTCTTGAAATATCAACAGTTTCAAAACAAAATGCTTTGATAGAATTCAAGTTTGTATTCCTTATTTAGAGTCGTATGGCAAAGATATCAACCTGGGTTATGCGTCAGAAACGACCCAGAATATCTCTTGGCCAGAATATCCAACTGATTGCAGCTATACTTATCTCGTCAAGTATCGTAGAAAGAATAATGCCACGATTTTAACAGAAGATGCTGGCTGCGAAAATTGTGAGTTGAATCAGATTGATTGCAAGTAAATGGTTGTAAAAGGGTAGCCTACGAATTTCTCACTACTTAGCAATTTAAAGCTTTAAACTAATGATTTCGATTATTACCGTTTAAATCTTGACAGAAGCCACGATGTCATCAATACTAATTTTCAGGTAGTTTAAATTGAAGAGTCAAATGAATCCATTTTTTATCCTAGCGATCAAGATTATGAACTTGGAGAAAGGGGAAGAATATCAATATCAACTGACAGCAATGAAGGATAATGTCAATGTAACACTTCCATGGACAGAATTCAAGCAGACATTAGTCCAAAGTAGTGAGTAAAAGAGTAATTATAATTACTCGAAATTGTACATAAGGCACTTTTTCCAACAGTTTCTCGTGACTTGGAACTCACAATATCGTACAGGCAGATGATTCCTAGATAAGCACATTACATTTTAGTAAAAAACTAAAATATCCATTTAATGAACGAATATCGCTAATAATTATTATTTTGCGGGACATTAGCTGCCTTATTTCCTTTTTGCAGTAGAGGTTCATAAACTCTAATGCAGATGATTATGAAGAAAATTCTGGCTTCTCATTGGTTGAAACAAAATTTATTAAATAAACCAATCAGAAAAGATTCTTAAATTAGTGACAATCTGAAATTATAAACTATTAGCAAAAAACTACCATGAATAAAGAATCGTGATTAAAGATGATTATAAAAATACTAAAATATTTTCTATAATACTCTCAGTATCACAGTTTAACAGCCTAAAAACCTAAAATCTTGGGATGCATAAAAATATAACAATTACGTTAAAAAATATATATCCAACTCTGAGATGGTATGAAATTTATTACTCAAATATTTAAAGTCTTTCATTAAAAACCAAAAGGTTAAGACGTGTTTTTCGAAAATTCGGTTTTTGTCCATTTTTTCAACTCACAGACAGCTGAATTTCTCTAAAACGTCAGATTCCTGAACAGAGTGAAATTTTACATCAGAATATAATGAATAAATAAAATAATTATTACTATCCAGATTGCCCAATGGAATGTATTCTGGCTGCATCAATTTGTACTGTTGTTGGCGTATCAGCGTTAGCCTGTCTAGGCATGTATTTACTCAATAGGTAAAAACTTGAAACCTGAATTTATGAATTTGCTACTCTTACTCCCATTATTATCTTCAACCTAGACACAATAATAAAAAGGTGAAAGAGGCCACAAAGACCATGTTGAGTGATTTATCAAGGCATTTTTCCTCGTCTGCTGTTAGGGACAGCTTCAATGAGAATCAAACGGGCAGATACAAAGATCTTCGTATACCCCAGAGGCCAGTTACGCCAAAGATGACAAGAAGACTTAAAGATTTAATCCATAGGGTTTCGTAAAAAACATTACATTCGATAAATTATAAATCAATTATCATATTTTAACTACTACTCAATAAAGCATATTCATTGAATATTATTCAAGAAACTGAAAGGATTTTATTTTTTTAAATTTGTTACTGTTACATAGATAGATGTTTCCATACAGAGAATCAAAAATAATCAGTAATAATTTTTTCTGAGTTAGTTATTTTATGTAATAAATAGGGCGACCAAAATGCCTTTTTTGCCTTTTTTGAGAGTGAGTCTAAAATACTTTGAAAATATTAAAAATTCAGTCCTTTTTTTTCTAAACCTATTAATAAGAGAAATAAGTTTGCCTTTTTTGCCTATTTCGAGGAGGCTTGCCTTTTTTTTGCCTTTTTTAAAAAGGATTGCTTTTTCATTTTTTTCAAGGATTGTGCAAATTTTTTATCCTTGTTTATCTTGATCTTAGTTAAATTTTCATTGTCTGAATCTAATTTTAGGGGGGACTCGGTAAACAGCCAATAGAAATGGCTTATCCAACTCAACATCTCATTCTCATTCTATTCACTTGAAAGGCTTGAAGAATTGATTAATTTTTTTAAATCACTACTTGTGAGAGATATTCGATTATATGAATATACCTTTTATGCTTTACTATGTTGTTAAAGCTACTTTTTGGATTTTTAATGAGATCTCCTTTAAGTCCGCTTTCAGCAGATATCTTCTTGGGATGCTTCTCGTGAGAAACATTCGATTTTATGAATTTGCCTTTTTCAGAATTAAAAATAGCCTTTTTCTGGTCGCCCTAGTAATAAATTATTACTAATAATAGACTGACGACTGAAAAAAACCATCAAATCTGATTGAATAATTACCGTAAATATTGAAACTCCATGAGTTTCGAAACTCCCCAGTGAGTATTGAAACTAAACTAAATTTTAAAATATCTGTCAATTTATTTTGAAATAATTTTCGAAGTTGAAAAACTTATACTCCTCAGTGATATGAATCAAAAATATTAGTTTAATAACCTTTTATCATTACGAATTATCACTTTCTATTACAAGTAACATATACATATTGTATTATAGGGTTCAACACCACAAAAATATCTCGACCAATGAAATTCAAGCACGCCCTATTACTCTTTAGTCACAATCACGCCATTCAAATCAGTCAATCACCCATGGTAAAAGACGTGAATTGACTTCTCATCAAGTCCTTAAGTACAAAAGATTATTTCCTCATGGATTTGAAGTGACGGTAGATAATAACAATTGCGTGTTGCACTTCAATGAAAATGTTTAAATAATGATGATCATACTTGTTAGTCAAAACTGAAAAAAATCATGAATGCATTAAATTGCATTTTTTCATGAGTTAAAAATGCAAGATTTAATTTTCATAACTGCATATTTTTGAGGCCCTAGTTATGACACTTCGAGTTACAAAGTAAGCCTGCATTTGCATCTATTTGTCTTGCAATCACATTTAATGAAACGCTGGCCACCAAATTTTGACTCGAATCCAGAAATTGTTCTAAAAAAACATTCTTAGGCGGGAACTTGATTAGATGAAATGAATTTCTCTTGAAGAACAGTAAATTCATCGGTAGAGAACCATCCATTTATTATTCCATCCTTAGCCCCGATGCAATAGAAATTTTTAGCTTTCTAAGATATGGTTATTAACCAATAAGATTGAAGGAATCTACAAATGTAGGACCCCAAATTACCTACAAAATAAAAACTTACTTTACACTTGATTTCGTGTGAACTGGCCTAGATTATTTTATAGAGAAAATAATAATAAACCTTGAATAAAAATTAGTAAAAGTAGATTTAATTGGGATATAACCATTAAAGTTATTAACCAACCTTTATCCAATAGTAATGGTTATATCCCAATAAAATCTCCTTCTACTAGTTTTTTTTGAAGATTTCAGATTCCATCATGGAACAAAACAATTTTCCTATTAAACCTTGGATAAATACATGCAAAAAGTTATAGTAGCAAGATGCATATCAACTTTAAACATTATTTCAAAATAAATTGATAGATATTTGAAAATTTAGTTTAGTTTCAAAAAATTCACTGGGGAGTTTCAATACTCACGAAAACCGTGAATTTAGAAACTAGTTTCAATATTCACGAAAATATTCGTGAGTTTCGAAACTCAAGGAGTTTCAATATTTACGGTAACACATACAAAAAGAAAAAAATATATTTTTAGAGGATTGAAATCACCTTGGGGTCTTTTTGGCCCAAATTCCATGCGAGGGTTAATCTTGTTACTTTTGATAGTCTCAGGCAATTCAGTTAATCTAATAATTTTATCTAAAAATCAGTTAAACTTACTACTCGGTTTCAAGATTATCTGATAGTTTCAAAAATCCTGGGAATCTTGATAATACTGTGCACTTTGAAACTCAGAGATATCAGAAAATAAGACGTTTAAAGAGTTGAAGCTAAATTAATCGTAAAAATTTTACCACAAATCATTTTTAAAAATCAAAATGAATCTGATCGAGATGAAAAATATCTTAAAACTCGGCCTTTGAAAATCCCGAATAACATGATTAAAATTATAAAATATATTTACAATTGAATAAAGAATTAAATCATCACCAGGAGAGTATTCGATCGTAAGTTTACTTCTCTCAAATATTACTAGTAAAGTTACAGAATAGAATGAGTATACAGGAATAAGTTGATACATTTAGGTAAACTCGAAAATTTATTTCTTCTAGCCTTTAACACAAGTTTGGCTACATTCATCAATGGTGTCGAAGCGTTTAGCATTGCATCCATGTGCAGCCTTTAAAATGCACGCATTTTCCGATTCTTCATAGACATACTTTTCATCTTGATAGATACAAAAGGAAGATTTGGAAAATATCTGAGAATTATAACGGTACTCTGCCACACCAGTGCACAAATCAACATTAAATTTTCCTATAGAAAAGCAAATCATGATGAATTGTTTCGTGTAACTTACCAAAACTAGGCATAGCATTCATTGAAACGCAAACGAGCAAGCAAAGAAAAAGGCCGATTATAATTGATTTAGGTGTCATTTCTGTCAAGTAATAATAATTGAACTTGTTATTGCAGATATCTATTTATACACGGCTCGACTCTAAAGAACAACTTTGTGTGTCTATGATAAATTTATCTGAATCTAAAATTAAATTCTAATAGGTTGAAGGTGAATTTGAAAATTTGGTGTCAAACTGAAAAAAAACTTGCCTGAGATTGACTATAACGTTGTTCTCTTGCTACCTGACTATGTTGTCTTCTGGCTTGTATTGGTCTATCTGTAGAAAATGGAAGGGGATAGTCAGGTAGCAAGCTAACAATCTTATAGTCAATCTATGCCGAACAGCTCCCTGAAGAACTACTTGGTTCAGAATTATGCCCGAGTTTATAAAATGAATGATTTGTGATGAGTAAAAAATACTACATTTTAGCTAATTTTGTATTCAAATTGTATTGTTTGATTAAAAATATAAGCTAAAAATCCTCAGATCTTTCTACATCAAAGATAACATTGGCTATTTTTTGCCACTTGTTATCGAGAGCTAATTTGTACAGGTACAGACTATTATTTCCATTTCTTAATTAAATACTTCTTGTATTTCATATTAGAATAGAGGAAGATAAGTTACAAGGAATTTATTGGTAACAATTGGAACTGAGGTTTCCAATATTAAGTACTTTTTTTTTATTAAGTATTTTTCACGATAAATGAGCCAAGATGAATACTTCTAAGAATGTTTGTATTTTTGACAAATTTAGATGAGAAATACAAGTATCTACTCTGTAGATGGTAAAAATTGCTACTTAAAGCAATGCAAAATTATTTAAAATTGTAATCACTGATGAGGGCAACCAGAAAAAGGCAGTTTATTGAATGAAAAAAAGGCATTTTTTCAGGCAAAATTTTGGAAAAAAGGCAAATAATAATTTTTGCTCAAACTGAATACATTTTACCCGTGAACTATTTCATTTGCATGGTTGAATAAGTTAACAGCTTCGATTTTTTTCATTGAAGACCTATCCTGAGTGCAAATTTAAGCGAATAATCTCATATTTTTATTAATTGTTGATTGTATCTGAGATTGGACAGGGGATTCTTATTTATTTTAATGCAAAAATGGCTTTTTAAGAAGTAAATTCAAAAAGGGTAAAAAATGGCTTTTTGGATGAAAAAATGCATACCTAACTCGTGAACCAAGCTATCAGGAGATTTTTAATAACATTTTCAGGCTTAATACACCTGTATTAATTTATGGACAAATAAGGCAAAAAAAGGCATTTGGTTGTCTCATGTCTCATGCGGATAATAATAATATCATTATTATAGTGTGTCTACTTGAAAGTATAGTTCTATTCTTAGGATTTTTTTTGTCCTTTCATGCTCTGAGCCAGTTTCACTTCTGTTTTTTCTCCAGACTTCACCCTAGAAATTCATTTTTTGCTTTCGTACTAAAGCGATTAATTTTCTGAATTGAGCTCATATATAAGGTAGGTTTTGGTCACATATAAAGGTCCTTAATATTTCGGGCATACTCTTCAGTGTATGATACATGCCAAATAAATTGTGTTATTACAATTAAAATTAAAGAACGATTATTGGTTCGATCACACAGCTAATAACCAACGTTACCCAAAAGTATTTAATTTTTTCGTGTCTTTGATATCAAAAAATACTGAAATTTTGGTAAAAGTAGTGAATTCTCATCTCTATACTCTCTTTTATCCTGCATTAGGACACATTTTAGATATTAAAAGATTCAATGTGTCTCTGCAGAAAAAATATAATGCTCAAGTATCAATCGTGTGTGACACTTTATCAAATTTATTGATTCCTAGTGATAGGTTAACTACCTCTTTCAAAGGAATCTGTTCATTCATTCCTCTACTCAGGGCCCAAATTCATTCAGGCTGGTTGAGCGACCAATTTGTAAACAAATTCGGAATTTTTTTCATTCTAATTGGTTTTTACTCTCAACTATTTATTTTCATTTATCATTAGTCTAAAATTGTTCAATCGATTAAAAATATTGTATGATTCTTATTCGATCAAGTCTCACCCTAAAATTTGTGTGTGTTCAAGAGTATTTAATTCTTATTGGTTTATCTGTGTACCAATCATTTCGGTACAATTCAGTACAATAAGAAAAAGGGGTAGTAATACATATATAAATATATATTACTTAAGCTACACAAATTCATGGAGGTTGATTATTCACTATTCGTGAGCTCATAGTGTTTTACATGCTGACAAAAAAGTTTCTCTTTTTTTTACGAATACACTCTCAAACAGAGAACATAACACACAGGGCCAGTTATGTTCTCGCACAATCATACACAATTACACATATAGCCACATGGAGAACATGTTGTAACGTAGATTTTGAAAGCGAGATGGTGAATACTGAATTTTGTATATATACGTATATATATTTTATGAGTTAGTTAGTCGAAAAGAGTAGATTCTTAATTAATTTCTCAGGCTCGATTTCAGAGGTTAGGTCGTGAATCTCTTCCAGTGGGCCGAATAGAAAAATTTATAATCCAAAAAGTTGAAAAAGAAGAAGAAAAACAACAATGAGTAGCCAAGAGATTGATTGGGAATGGATACCATCACGGCCAGATCCAAGGTCAGATAAATACCCTCTAATGAAGAGTTTCCTGCCAACAGCAGTAATCACGATTGTCTACGTTATGGGCACTTATTTCTGGCGTAAAAAGTTGAAGATGACACCAAAGAAGGAAGAGAAAAAAACCACAGAATGGTCACTTCTTCAGTACCTAATGGTGTTTTACAACTTTTGTATGGTTATTTATTCCTCTGCTGTTGTAATTGAGACAATTTCTGTCTGGTATGCTTCCGGTTCCAGTATTAGAGCCCTGAGATACAGCAAGGGAAATACTGATTTGGACATGCGTGTCGTTCGTGTCGGATATGCCTTTTATTTCAGTAAAATTATCGAACTTTTGGATACTCTCTTCTTTCTGTTACGTGGTAAAGTTGACCAGATAACTTTTCTACATGTTTTTCATCATGCTGCGATGCCGCCGAGTATCTGGTGGGGCATTCGTTATGCGCCATGTAAGTTGAAATTTTTTCAACAAATCAATCATTTTAAGATCTCTCTGAATAATTTTAAGGTCAATAATAACTGATAACTTTGATAGGTTTTTTTCAATCCATCTTTCATCATTAACATCATCGTGTATATCAACAATGATACAAAAGTACTTGGTTTTTCATCATTACTCATTAAAAAGAAGCAAAAAATCAATCAACAGAGCAGAGTATACCGGTATTTATATGTATCTTTTATTTGTTTCATTTCTCAGTTTTACTTTCTTACTACACTAGAAAGAATTATTCATCTCAGCATTTAAAAAGAAAAACAATGTGAATTTGAAATATGACAAAAATATTTTATTTATTTAATGACAAAAGAATATTATTAAAACTATAGCTAACCGTGAGTCCTTTTTCCTTCGAAATGAGAATTCTTTTCTTTCCTAATGATTTGCATCAGAAATTATGCTACAACAATGTCAACTATATTAAACATATACACAACCTGTCTAATAATACTGTATGCTAAGTATATGAAATATGAAGGCGGGTATTTAGAAAATGACTTTTGCAAAAAATCTCAATTCGCATCCCGGGAATAAGGAAGCGCACATTTTAACAAAAGGACATCCCTTTTGTTTTAATAAGCTTGACAGCTTGTCAATTACGTTAATTTACTTGGATGATTTCAGAGTAAAAGCAGTAGTCAAAAGAACTAACTCAATACTATAAATTAAAAGGTAATGGTTAAGAGAGTCAATCACGCACTCTTTTTCTACCTTTCTTTGTTGATGTAACCAACCCCTTGGTTATTTATCCTACAAAACTGGTAAACTTATTCTTTTCAAAGAGAAATAACTCTGGTTCCGAATGAGATATTCGAAAAATTCAAAAAAGCAATTAGACTTAAAATTTTCTCCTCTATAAGTTGATAAAAGTATCATAAGTAGAACTTGACCAATAAGAAGAAAAGAAATAAAATTTTGGGCAAGAAAAATTTTTGCTCTCTTAATCATTACCAAGTAGAACTCGGGTTTTGAGAAATTGCATAGCACGTTGTTAATATGAAGATGGGACTTTTTTAATGATTTTTAATCAGACATCTAAAGGTTAAAAATCCCATTTATTTCCATAAAATTGGACACATTTTAAATATCCATTTTATGAACTGGTCTCATTTCGAATTCCTGGTTTCCTCTCTCTCATTTTCGGGATCTTTAAAATCGTTTTTTTCTCCTAGTGGTGAAAGTTGACTCGCCTAATCTAGATTTCAGATTGAGTCGTTAAAATCAAATTCTCCCATCTTCAGTACAGTAAAGGTAAAGTTGACAGGCAGATGAAAATCCACAAAAAACTCACAGCCAAATCGATAAAAATTTTGAGCTCAGAAATTAAAGAAAGTGGGATATATTAGAAATTTGTAAAATGGCCTAAATAAGGTCAGATTGAATTTGTATTTCGGAATCTGTTTCCTTCTTAGAACATATTGGTTTTATTCCATTATAATGGGATCCAAAAATATTCATGTCAATTAGGTTTAGGTGTTCCTCATTATTCTTCATGATGTACGAATGAGATTTTTGTAATGTACATTTCATGCTAGCCTCATGTTTGTCTGAGGTGTAAAAAGGAGATCATGTACAAAATTGAACCAGGCTTCGCATCGATCATGGGATTATTTGTCATCAGACCATTTTTCTCACGGAACTAACTAGAGCCAAGATCATATGGACCTTTTTGGGATAAACAATTTTTTACATGGTGATTCATAAATAAAGAACGTTTTTTTGAATTTATACCTAATATTATCGGGTGTGTACTTTCCTTAAAAAACAATCATTTTGCTCAAGACATATCGACACTAGATCGTGCTAACTTTGAAAATATTGATCAGGTGATTGCATACTAGAATTCAACAGATGTGATTCTAAACAACAGGTTCTACAAAGTTTGATTCTTTATTCGATCAAGCTACTGATTTATTCACACATTTTTTTAATTGTCACTAGAGAAAGCAAACGGATGACGTCTACCAGGGGTCTTTTAAAGCTTAATTCTGATTTTGTACATTTTTTCCTTGTTCCATAATCTTCTCCATCCTCTCCCCTATATCGATTTGCCCATGTAAAGTTAACACCCACCGTAACATTAGAGTGAAGTGTTTTAAACTTTTCTGTAGAGACACTTATTATGATTTATGATGGTGTTGTAGAAATGACAAAACAGTCTCTAAAAGCACTGAAGTATTTATTTTTTAGAGTCAGAAAAACTCCTCTAACCAACAGACCTAGCCATCTTTTTTTTGATGTAGGAATTTCAAAAGAGATTTTCAAATTGTACAAAGCTTACCATGCACATAATTGATGAGAAAAGGAAAACCCACTGGCTTAGCGTTCTTCAGATTCAGAAATCACCATAATTTTACTTCTTATATAAACAAAAAAATAACTATGAAATAAGTTTTGATTTTTTTTATTGTATCGAAATCCTTCATATTTTTAATCGAATAATAATTATTCTCTAGAGTTAAATTTTATGTCCAATTAGCAAGCTATCGCCCTGGAAGGTTGATATCATTAATCCTTGATCTATTATTATCAAAGCTTGAAGAACGATAGATAGGTCCAATTAAGATCCTAGGTATTCTTAGAGACGGCTCTTGCGACGAAGAAGAAGGTATCAAATTTCTTTTAGAAATTTTATAAGCTCTTGAATTTTAAAATGAATAATTTTTGAAAAAATATATATTTCACAAGATCATCTAAAATTAATACTTGTTTTTATAATTATTTTATTTTCGGTACCTTTTCGGATTTTTTCAGAAGGATCCGAATCTGAATTATCTGAAGAACCATACACTGGCTAATGCTTTTGAAGGAGGAATGCTTCGTTTTTCTCATCACATAACTCATCTATAGGTGATTCAAAATTTTTTAACCAGTGAAAACAGCTAGCCATGTATAACAAGCTCAAAGATTTTTTCAGTAGATACAGAAACAAATGGTCCCTATAACTTTAAAAATTTTACTTTGGGAATTATTTGATCTGATTAACTTAGTTTATTCCATTACTTACTTGTGATATTAAAGATATATAGTTTATATAAGCTAGAATAAAACTTTTGCATATTCGATTTTTCTATCAAGTAGTATTATTGATATCTAATTTAGAGGTTTGAGTCTAACCGTTAGACTTTGCGTCTAAAAATACACTCCGAAAATACTATGTGAGACATAGACGATAGATAAATGAATAAAAAAATACACAGATGAAAGAATTCCTTTGGTCCAATAAAATAGACTAACCCTTTCGGTGCCGAGACTATTTCAAAATTTGTATGAAAACCAAAATTTAGCTATGAAGATACCAAGTTATTTGGCCAAAAATATACCCTAATGCAAGTTCACATTGTGAGCTTCAATTTAAACTTTAATTAATCCAGAAACCTATCATACTGGTAGAGTTATGAAGGTTCAAAAAAATTGGAAAATGGACATATATGTCCATCGGCAGCGAAAGGGCTAAAGAAGGTTGATATGAAGTTGGGAATCTACGATTTTCACAGAAATCTCGATTTTTTCATCAACCCACTTTCAACATTTGAAGAAAAAAATTTTTTTATGAAAGTTATTGTCATTTTTCAAATCCCCATTTTGCGCCAAAATCCCATTTTTTGGACTTAGAATTGAAAATTTTTATTGATTTGAAATGGGCTTTAGGCGCCAAATTTGAAAAATGACAATATTTCTCATAAACAAATTTTTTTCTTCAAATGTTGAAAGTGGGCAACATGAGTAGGATTCCAGAAAATTCCGACACATTTTCGAGAAAATGTAAATTTAGCGCCAACTAGAGATTCCAGACAAATTCCATAAACTAAATTGACTGAATTTAGTTCTCCCCCCCCCTCCCGGATACGAGTACAGGTGTAAGAGTTGATTGTATTGGACTTTTCATACACTAGAATAATCAAACTCCCAAGCATTATCTTTAATACCCTTGAATTTGTGTCCACGAATTAAACAACTTTTACAGATGCAAATAAAGATTTTGTCATTTTCGGTCGCTTTTCTGTTTTTCGTTTGCGAAACTGATCATCTTTCTGCTTTCTCCTATGAAATACAGCTGGTGTAACAGTGAGCTTTCCTCTCATCAATAGCTTCATCCATGTCCTTATGTATACGTATTATGGTTTGGCCGCATGTGGAGCCTACAAGTATCTCTGGTGGAAGGAATATCTCACTTTGGCGCAAATGATACAATTTTGTCTCCTCTTCCTCCATCAAAGCCAAGTAAGTTTTGATTTTCTAATTATACTTTTCTCTGATTGGTTGAAAAAAAATTCTCGACCAATCATATTCAGTTATTGATTTGACACTATACTACATTCTCATTCATAAATTATGAATCATAATACAATCTAATTATCTCCTGATAGGTCTTTATACCTGGGAATACGCACAAGGATCCAAGGATCTTTCCCCTATCAATTATGATCTACAGCGTCATATTCTTGATATTATTCGGAAACTTTTACATAAAAGCTTACTGGAAAAAACAACGATTATGGAGAATGCAAAAGTTGGAGCAACAAAAGTTGACGAAAAAGACAAACTAAAGCCGAAATGCTATAGCTAAAAAATTCTCAAATAAAATTGTATACTTTTTAATTTACCAGATCAGTCAACTTTTACTCTTGAACATAGGGCTAAACATATAGGTTGCTTGCTGAAAAATAGGAAGACAGTAGGAGGTTTTCATCATGATTACTGTATTTTTATGGAAAAAAACCTTTACAAATTCATGCGCTCTTTCTATATAGTTTTATTTTAGTTGAGATTTTCATTACGTAAATGCGGAACTGACGGTGGTAAAATTTGCCCAAATATCTTTTGTTTTTTTCGATAGGATTGAGAGAGGAAAGAACTAAAGAAATGGACAACATGTATGGAAATTCCCCCACAAATCGGAAGGAAAGGATAGTGTAAATTTGTCAACTTTTATTCATCAAGGCCATTTTCAGTTCCATTGTGACCGTTCTCTAGGCCAATTATCTGACTGTAAGAGTTTATCTGATTATTTAGAATTGCTGAAGTTAACGCTCCAATCGGTGCAATATTGACAGCAGGATATCTAAAATTATAATCATCTTTTAGCAATTTATGTGCAAATGGGACTTGTTGAAATGACAACAAAACTTGAATCAATATTGAGAACCTAAACTTTATCTTAAAAAGAAGTAAAAACATGTTCCGTTGAACGTTAGGAATAATGAATAGAATTTAAATATGAATGATTTTTTCTCTGAGCTTTCTAATAACTGAGAAATTTTTGCTAATATTTTGCAATAGGAAAGTGAATTGCCTCTGTTCTGTTTCCACTACATATTTAATATTATTTCAGATGAAATTCTTAAGTCTTATTGGTAAATTTGTCATTGGTATTTTTTACCAGAAAATGCTGAAAATTTTAAGTTGATTTTTATAATGGGATTAATTTAATCTTCAAGGTCAAGATTTTTTTCTTCCATAAACTAACCCTTAGATGCTAAAACATTTATATAATGAGAAATGAAAATTAGAATGAAATATAATAGATAACTTACCCAGGAAATTCAGGTTTTGCTCTGTTGATAACTTTCAGGAATTCAGTTGTCTTGGCATGCATCCTGAGATGAATGTAGCCCTTGCTGCATTTTATATGGTAGTGAAGGTAACTTCGAAAAGTATGGATCAAGTTGATAGTACGCTGAGCGGATTGCGGAGAGATGTGACGTTCGAATAAAACTATGAAATTATTCAACTATTTTAAAAGATCCAGAGATTTTCGAATAAAATCGAAACATACCAAAAGTGATGTAAGCAACATTTTCACCTACAGCAGCATTAGTTCCTTCTAATTCTTTGGGAGGGACACGATGAGAATACAAGACTTGTGGAGCCCTATCAATACGCCGACGGACTTCAGAAAATTCTTGCATAAATACTTTACCAATGATAATATCATCAGGATCTTTGAAAACGGTTGAAAAAATCACAGTGACACGATCTTCCTTAGCCTGTACGTACATTGTTTCATCGTGTCTGAAATGAATGACGGCCTGCTTGCCGAAATATTCGGCTTTTTCAGATTGTTGATAGTCAAAGAATTTTCGAAAAACAGAACTGAAGCAATTGAGTTTGAGGAGGGAGGCCTCATGAGCTAGCTCTTCAATATTAGCATCAGCGATATCTTGGGCGTTAAACTTGAGTACACAATCACAGCCATCAATTTTCTCAGTACATAAATACTTATTGTAAGTGGATTTTAGAACCTATGAATAGTATAAAATTAAAAAATGAAAAGCATACGTCCATAACGTCATATTCCAACAATTCATTAAAGCATTTGAAAGATATTCCTAGATATAAACAAGATTTATCAGATTTAACGTTGAAAATTCTGAACATAACACCATCGAAATCAGCAACAGAGTAATCAACCTTTTCGAATTTACCACTGATGGTAAAACAACTAAAATTACTTGAGTTTTGCGCTTTCAAAGCGATTCAGAAGTAAGTCCTTAACAGCACTGTTGAAAATTTCAATGAAGATCATATTTTTGCTGAAATAATTTCAGTGAAATTTGAAAATCTTATATTTATAACAAAAATTACAAAATCTTGAAACAATTGACGATTGTTATAATTTAGATTAGGGTTGAACATTTCAACAAAATTTTTTGACAGAATTGAGTCAACATATTTGAGATATACTGTAAAAGTAGCTACTAAGTTTAAGTTCCATTGGAAAGTCACAAAAACATACTAATTGATATATCTCTGCATTCTATAATATTTTGTCTGTATTTTGGGCTAACATTGTATCATGAAAAACTATTCCATAATTTAACCATGATATTTTTGCAATTGGAAGACCAAAACTTAGATTTTTTACTAAATGATTTGCCAGTAATAAAACTTTGGGATTAACACATGGTCGGAATTACATCAGTTAAACCTAAATGAATTTCTATTGAACTAGATTCAATAAGGGAATATTCAGTGTATTCAATTTGGCACATTTACGATGGAGATCCAGACTCATATTTGTTTTGACAGAAAAATTTAATAATGACATTTATGGATATATATGAATTATTGCCTGGATACAACATAGAATGCTTTAGGTCAACTTTGTCAATTAGCTATTAACGCCTATGAAGGCGAGCCAAAAAATGATCCAACTATTAATAGTTGGTTTTAGTAACTAACCATATAAATTTTATACAGTTATTACCGTTTAGGCAATCATATCAAAATTGTTCAGAGAATTTATACAAGAAGATCTCTAATTTTAATATTCATCTTTTGAAATTTAGGTTTTTAATCGTCGGAATACTAACGAGATTTTCAATTTCGAGATAAATTCTTGTTTCCTGGCAATAAGCTTATTTGATTCACACATTTTTACGAGTTTCTGATGAACTAAAAGTTTTTTGGATACTAACAAGTAATAAAAATATTCTTTATTAAAAATATGGTGTAATTTCTAGTTCTGTTTCATTCAACGGAAGGTTATGAATCTTATTCTGTAACTCTCTCTTAGATATGTAATAGGCTAGATTGCATATTAAACCTGTCACGAGAAAGATCATGTAATAAGATGTGATTGGCAGAGCTTCCCCAAAGTAGAATATTACCGTTCCGATGGCGCACTAGGTGAGATGTTTATAGAATTAAAATTACTTCAAAAGTTTGTATGAAAGCATATCCAAAAGTGATACGATTCTCATTTTCTCCGAATATTTCATAAGTCAATGCGTATATTCGAATTGTCCATATGCTAACTGCTGTGCCATTCAAAAAGACACAAATCATGGCCAAGTAAATGCTAAATGTTTAATATTTTTACTTTAAAGTAGTTTTTAAAAATAAATAATAATAATTTACTTTGGATCAAATAAGTCCAGTGCAAGATCCTTTGTTTGTTCAATGGGAGCTTGTTCAGGTATCGATATCATCATGGTTATTACATAGATTATTTCCGACAGGAAACTGGCTAGTAGGCCCAATCGCATTCCGACCTTTGATGCTATTGAGCAGAGGCCTGAGACTGAAATGTAAAAGAATTCAATTAAAATAAAATACGGCAGTAAAAATTGACGATTTTTGCTTCGAGGTTTAAAGAACAAAATATCCCCAAAACTTTAAATTAAATTATCAATTCAGTCCCAAAATTGATAACTGCGTTTTGAGACCTTATAAATAAATAAATAAATAAGATTTTTATTTGAAAAAATTAGTAAAATAGTTATGAGTATCTGTTACATAGTTCGAGATAATATTTACAATTTGTGAGATCATCAAGTTTTTAAAAACGTTAAAATTTAATAGGAATCTGTGTCTAAGAGGATGCAAGGTAGTCAAAAGCACAGTAAAACCTCTTGAGGAGCGTAGATTATAACAGCGTTCAGGAGGAGGGGGAATCTTGTGATAAAGAGCTGCAGACGAGGCAATCCTTCTCATCCAAATAGGGTGGAGATTTGATCTGTTGAGTAGTTCTCTGTAGGAAAAGGGTCCAAAACAAGATCAGAGGAGCTGAAACTGGAGACATTCAGTTTTTTTATTGTCCCGGAAGGTAGGTTACATAACAACGAAGCTCCGTAGTCGAGATGGGGCAGAATACATTGTTTGAATAACAGCAGTCTTAGGTCTGGCGCATGTACAAATTTACGTAGGATATATGATTTGATTCTAAGGGTCTTAAGGATGGTTGCTGCATGAACAGAGGTGTCAAGTTTATTTTTATACTTGAGTCTAAGGTCCTTAATCTGAGATACCAGTAAGGGAAGAAGATTAGGTGCCAGTTGGATGTTAGTTGAAAGACAGAGAATTTTAGTTTTGAGGTGATTAAGAGAGAGTCCAATTTGAGCGAGTGATAAATCTAGGTGATTAAGTTCTTGTTGGATTATGTTTGAGTTCTGAGTGATAGGGCATAAGATCTTGATGTCATCAGCATATTTGAAATATGTGACATCAGGAGACGAGGGAGAGATCTGGGCAAAAACAAGATTGAACAGGGTGGGCCCAATTGTGGATCCTTGTGGGACTCCGGAGGTAATTTGTGATAGAGCCGATACAGATCCATTAAATGAGACATATTGAGACCGGTTTTGTAGGAATTCCAGAATAAGGTTGATGATGTGGGGGTTAACTTTGTTTTTAATGAGGGAATTTTTAATGATGTTGAAAGGTAATTTGTCGAAAGCCTCAGGGAAATAAGACCGATCTTAGACTTTACTTAACCTTAACAATCAATATAATTTTTAAATACTACACTCTTTTCTTCCCTTTCATTTTATAGACTAATACAAGCTAGACGAGAACATGGTCAAGTAGAAAGAGAACAACGTTACAGTCAATCTTCGAGAATAGCTTCAAATAAGAGAGCTTACAAAATTGGTTCTTTCAAAAGAGAGAGGTTTTTTTAAAAAATGGGTGACTCGAAATGGTATCTATGTCGGAAGGTGAATAGAACAAAACAATTCACTAGCCCAATCTATTTTTCCCCAATTTTATGCCATGTAGAACCTATTAGGGTTATCCTCAAAAGTAGCTTCAAATCTTTACGAAAAAAGTGTAAAGAGCTATTCTAATTACAATAATAATGAAATTAAAATTATCAATGAAAGATACCAGATTCTTCACGTTATATATTGAATTTTCGTATATTTTTGAGATAATTCAGGATTCGAGTCTTTGAATATTTAGTAGATTATTTAATTGATTATTAATTCTTGTTAACACAGAATTCATTATAGACTAATGAAGAAGTTCAGGTGTTTCTCATACTCTCGAATTTTTATCTATTCAAGTTATTTATTATTTTCTAAAATAATCATAAAACATTTCTCCATGATCCTATTATTTAGAATATCCTATCACAAACTATTATCACGCTATACTTTTTGCTAGCCTAGCCTTTTCTGATTCTTTTTTGAACTCAAGAAAGGTAGGTATTTGTATGTAAACCCCAATAAAATTACACGCGGTCATTTTCATAATATATTCTCCTAGAAAATGTATTTTTATAATTATAATCAATTACATTATAAGAAAAAGAATCGGAGAAAGAATTAAACTTGAAACTTTGTTCGTTAAGCAAAAGTGTTAATTAAAATACTGTATCGATCAACTATTGTTGAGTGATATAATAATTATTAATATAAGTAAAAGGATTGAAACTTACCGATAAGTGATCCAGCGCCGGCAATCAAGTTGACTAATCCAGCCATATATTTGGCACTATTTCCAAATCTCTCTACATGACTTAGAGAGGTGGCCAATATCCCCTCGAACATGGCCAGTTGACAACCTTTGGATGACGGAAGATGCAATAAAAAAGGAAATAACTCACTTAGATAGATTAACATGGCAAAGACAGCGTAATAGTACGGGCTCTTGAAACATTCCTTCCCGTCTCTTAAACACTCATGGAAGCATTTCAAGCTAAGCCGATTAATAAAAAGGAAGGTGTTAACTCACAAACTCTTTGAGGGTTCATTCTTCTCTTTTGGGACATCCTTGAGGAATAGGAAGAAGACACAACCAAAGAATGATATCACTACGTACGGTATCATAATATAAATCCTGTTATTAGAGTCGATATCATCCAGTTGAGATAATATTAAAATGTGTATGACTCCACCGAATAAATGACTAATCGTAAAATAAAGATTATAGAATTACTTGAGATCGAAAAGGACGTTGAAGATACTGAAATTCCTATAGACAGCCGAGGGCTGGGAGAATTTGGATATGTAAACCCCGTGGAGGGTCATCAGGATGGCTGTACCGCAGCCAACCAAAGCTGATGAAAGACAAATGGTCCATTGTAAAGGACTAATAAAGGATGCTATGTAAATCAAGATGGAGATTGAACCAGAGAGGAGGCCGAGCTTTATTGATATGAAATTGCTCAGGTATGGTACAATCAGGCTGAATATGCCCATGGTCAAACTCATGATGGATAGGCCGAGATAGCCGAGTCCATCGAAATTGCCATCCTCTGACTTTTCGAGAATTATCTCCGAGGCAATTGACGTACAATAGAAGGATAGGAATATGACCATAAACCCACATCCGAGGATGATTATATTCTTGATGGAAGACAGTCTCTTGATAATCTCGGTCCATTTCAGCCTCATATCCATGATTTGGTATTGTATTATTAGTATTAACAAAGAAAGATCAAGTTTTTTTGTCTTTTGTGTAACAATCAACTATTTATTCCAACAATCTATACTGCAAGGTTATGATTTTGGTTGGATCATGAAGTGAATATATATGTATATAGAATAGATATTAAATTATTATTTATCACAAAAGAGTCAGAGAACTTGAAGCAAACGAGATTGCTTGTTTTTTCATCAACAGGCCATCATGATATCATGTATGTGTTGTTTCAATTTTATTAAAATTCAATCAAAAACAATATTCTTTTATAAAAAAGAACTTGAATTAATCTGAATTAAATACAGAATTGACAGAATTTGAAAGAGCTATTGTTGACGTGGAGCAGAGAAATACAGTTGTATCGAAATCAGGATTAAAACATTTTTTCATAACCATTTTTACTATGCTAACCAATAGGAGGATGGCTTCAATCTGATTGGAGGAAATATCAATTAAATTAGAAGCAGTTTGTATATAGAATGTACAAAAATAGAGATTTATTTATCATTGGAAAAATATATATTAATTTTATTTACAACTCTTGTTCCACTCGTAGATGAGTAAATCTTTCTTGGTGAGCAAGGCTAAATTTCGACCGGAAGAGTCTAAAGGGACAGCGTCAATGACGGGATTTGATTCGTAAATGGCCGGGTGATTGAACTGTTGAATTAAATCACCAGTATCACAACGCCATAGGAGGGCTGAATTGGTTCCCTGGTCACCGGATATTGCACAGACTTTTGCATCATCACCACGACAAAAGATTCTTGACTTGAAAATGGGTACATGTTGAGTGCCGCCGGTTAGGGAGTGAATCTGAGTGAAACTATTGGAGGTTGGACTATCAGCAAAGTATAGAAATCGATTGACCAAATGGCGTACTTTGGCATTTGATGCACCACTTCTGTAGGAGTTGAGAAAGTGAATTTCATCATTAACCAGAACAGTTGACAGGGATACGAGACCGTTTTGGCTGGCAAGGCCGCGGTAGTTGAATTTAGGCCATGATCCACAGACCTCTTCAAATAGTTCATCTTGATTATTTTGATTTTGGTCGTCAACGGAGGTATTCTCATCGGCGAATAGGTCTTCATTATCGTCCAAAGTTTCCAATGAGTTTGTTGTAGTTTGACGTGAAGTTGCTGGACTAGGCAGAAAAGAACTGAGACTCGATGATGAAACTGAATTGTGGGAAGCAATTGTAGAGTTATTAGAACTGGATGCTTCGCGAGTAAACGAACAAATGTGATCTGACTCTCTGATATTACTGGATTTGTCAGCCTCGATGAAAGAAAATCCGTTCAGTTGTCCGATCAAAATTCCACCCTGAAGAGTATTAAAATTATTTCGATGCGTTAGAATCATTGTCATGAATAAATTTACAAAATGTGAAGATATTCTTTCAGTTCTCATAAGGTTGATTTCATTTGAAAAACATGCCTACAGATGTAGGACTACAGCCTATCAAAAAATTACATAGTGTCCAAGATTGATTTTATACCCATCTCTTGACAAAGTATCAGCCAATCAAATTATAGAAGGCTCGTCTAACTAGCCAGAGAGACGAATAAAGAAGAAAATGATTCAACTAAACTAACCTGAGTGAATGTAAAAGGCTTACTTATAAGAAATGGTTACGCAAGGTTAAATCTACTGAGAATTGATTTCTTATCAAGGAGATTTTGATCGTGAATAGTTGTAACGAAATTTACTTTTGAAACCAATCAGACCACGGTTTTATAATGAATGAAATAGATGAGCTACTCTAGCTCTCAAAGAGACGAGAAGAAAACCAACTTGAAATAACCACTAAGAGATGAAATTCAAACCTACTCATTAGTAGGTGGGGGAGTAAATTTTTAAATAGGAGAGTTAATTCATCATTTCAAGTTATGAATTACCTGGAAACCGTTTCCTTGTCTAGGAATATAGTTTAAGGAGTGTACAGCGCTGACCATGTGTTTGGCAGGATTAAAAGTATGCAATGGCTTGCTGGGTACGCGTAAATCAAATAACAGAATGGCACCAGTTGAGCAGCCAGCAAAGAAACCATCGGGTCCATCATCATTCCATGCAACACTCCAGACCTGAGTCGGACATTCCATCGTTAGACCAATCTATTTTATTTTCGTAAATACATTGCTTTAATATAATTTTAATTTGGCTGATATTATTCGCATGGAAGAATTGTTAGGACTATTTCGACTCTATTCTACAAATGCTACAATAAAGTCGGAGGAACGAAATAAAGTTTTGAGGTTTATAAAGCTCCAACTATTGTAGATAATCTTTGTAAGTATATGTGCTGAACTATTGCATTAGTTTCTTAATAATAATAATAATAATAATAATATTATTGAGATATCTATCAAGAACTAACCTGATCATTAGAAAGATTTGTCAGTCTGACTTTTTTATCAGCTCCAGCTGTTATAACATAGGGAAGAGTTGGATCCTTTGGAAATGTCATGCCTCGAATCATTTCACTGTGGAGAGATGTAAACTTGAACGACTTGAAGTCTTTGGCGATTTTTTTGATGCCCCAGGAATTGACCAGAGGGGAGGTTACATAATCTGTAACATACAACTGGTTATTGAAGGGTGAAATTCCAAGAGAGCGGTTCTTTGCTTCTGATGAAATGTTGTATTTACAGGCGACAATATACTTTCCTGAATAACCGTCCAATGTTCCTTGTGGTACAGTTTTGGCATTGCCAACCAATGCAGCCTTGAGTATATCTCTGGTTATATTGGAATTTTTAGATTCTAAAGCCTTCAACTGTTCTTTAATATGAATGAATTCTGTATTTAAAGACTCATACTTTCCCCGAAGGTCATGATACTCGAGTTCAACGGTCTCTCTCAATTTTTTTTCATTCTCATAACTTTTTAGAGCTGCATCCCGTTCAATAGTATCAACAAGTTTGACATTAGAAAAGTAGAGGATACGAACTTGAAACATTCTAGTTTTTGCGTTACATTGGGGACAACTTGGATTTCTGTCTTTAGACGAAATCCATCTTTTAATGCATTCCAAGCCAAAAATATGGCCACATTTGAGAGAAGCAGGTCTATGATCACCAGTAGTAGTGTAATCTTCAAGACAAATAGTACAAATCTAAAGAAAAATGTATAAAATAAAGCCTTACATCGCGTTCTGTTGAAGATTTATTTAAATTATCAGTTGGCTTTTCCTCTCCTTCTTCGTCATCACTGCCTTCTTCAACATGATCTACAATTTCCTATCGAGGATCATGATTAAAAACTATTTATTTACATAAACGTCATCATTATCTACTTCCATAATTCATCACTCGTTCAAAATTCAATCTGATTTCATTTTTAAATTTTACAACATTACCAACAAAATCAAAATTTCACAAAATCTTGATATTCTTTTAGTTAATAGTTGAACTTCAATTAGATAAGTAACAGTTTTTAAATTTTAAAATAGACCAGTTATTAAAGTATTTCTTTTGACTAAATACTATTCAGGGTTTAACCGTCTATTATTGAACTAGTCATATCAACTTGCTGAGTCAACAATGTTGACATCTATATTATTGAAAAGGGATACTGTGTAAAGGAAAATATATTAAGAATGATATTTTAAAAGTCTCCGTCCTTAGTAGGCTAAATCTGTTTTACATCGACTATAGCAGAATCTTGTTTAGATAGTCTTCTTGTTGAGTTCTCTAAAACCTCTATTTTTCTTATAATATCACTGTGAATATTTATTAACTCGGGTATGATTGTGGAATGCGGTGTAACCTTGTTCAGGCGTCCTTTCAACGCATAATCAACAATAGTTTCAGCTTCTTCCTCCATAAGAGTTTGTAATAGGAGACATTCTGCACTCAACGGATCGTAGGCAATTACTCTGTCCATTAAAATGTATTCACCGTTGTCTAATACTCCCCTGAATCTTCCGACAATTTTCAATATTTTATCTGTGAAAACAGTTACTTTTAAATAAGGATCCTTATCAATAGGTTTTGAGAGTAATGAGCTGTTAATTCCTTTCATGACGAAACGCTAAGCTACTTCATAAATTATAGACGATTTCAAGTTCTTCTTGTCTCAAGCTTTAAGTGTTTAAATAAAGGGGTGGGTTAATTTAAAAAACAACCAATTAAATCGTGACAAATTTATTTGATTCTGATTGGTTAGATAAAATAATTCTTAATAAAGCTATAGTCATCAGTGGGATTATAGTTTATTTCCTCATTCAGGCGATATTCATTCATTTTCATTGGAAAATTGTTCATCATCAGTGGCCTATCCTACAAGATCCGCATTAGATTACACATTAAAGTTGGCTTACGTGTAGATCAGAGTTCTTCCATTTCGATTCGGCCCTCATAATGTTTCCCTTGCTAATGTCTTCAATGAGAGATTTCACAAATGGATACCTCCCGAGAACTTCGGTTTTCTGGACAACAAGTTAATGCTTCTACTCACTTGGCTATCTGGACAATCCCGGAGGAATATTTCCCTGAGGACATTCGCCAGTTGTGAGTAATCATTTACTTTGGCCTCACTCAGGTCCCCTTGATTAAGATGCAACTTTAACGAGCTGAAATCGTCAATCTTAAATTTGAAATTTTTCATTCGGCCCATCTGACGGCCAAATTTGACTTACAAACAACTCTTTGTTTATCGAAATGGCTATGCAGTCCAGAGTGAAGGTGAACGTGATCGAATTCTTGTGGAGAATGTTGAGAATCTTGTTGAAATGGGCAATGCTGGTGCAGTAGAACTCTTGACTGTAAATGAAACAAAAAAAACCTGAAATGGCGTATAAAATACAAGAGGTACAGAATCAAATATAGAAAAACTAACAAAATTAAATGTTCCTCACGATGCCCGGTACAGAGTAATGCTGGAAATAAATGAGCACTTGAAACTTCACTAGATACGTGATTTATTCCAAGCTCTAAATTCAAAATTTAAGCATTGCACTGCCCTTATTCTTGGTATAACAAAGTAGAATGAAAGCCAAAGGGATCAAAAGAGTTCAATATAGAATCCTCGCCTGGTACTATGATAGACAATATGCCTCAAGTGCATCCTATCTGGCTGAGAGGGGTATTTTGCCTCCCTAATTCTTGATAGCAACTAAACATTGAACAAGATGAATGTACTAGGAACGAAAGAAAATGCTCAATACTCTTAAGCAAAATCCCCTCGACAAATTCACAGTTCGAATTCTAATTGAAATCTACGTAGCTTGAGAAGATTAGTTCACTAATCTCTATCTAATAGAGACACGGAAAAAGTTCAGTGAGTGTGGAAAATTTAATTAGTCAAAGATTGAATCTTATTTTTGGCTCGGCTTTGAGCCACAAGCCATTTATTGAGGACTCCTATTCTATTATTCAAACTATGGAAAAGTGCTCATATTATTTCTTATATGAAAAAATGTACCTTGAATACATTTAGGATTCTTCAAAAATTTAAATTAGTGAAAAAACAGGGACTTTATTTACACTAAATGTACCTTTTTTAAAGCTTCATCAGCAAGGTTACTTTCAAAATGAAATTATATATAAAATCATTTAGAATAATAACATTAAAAATACTAGAATAAAAAAAAGAAATAAGTTCCATAAAAAAGGAGAGAATGCAAGCCCAACATTAGTAACGAAAATGAAGAGAAAAGGGTGAAAAAGCTCACATAGACCAGGGTAGTATGGTTCTATTGAACATTTTGTTGATTTCACGGTGTAAGAGGGAATCCATCTGAGGGATCAAACATTATTTTTTCAAGATCTATTCAATTCTATTACATTGACATAAACTCTAGCCTTATTTACAATGATCATCAAGAGAGAAAATTCAAAAAGCCCACTAACCTCAGTTCTGTTTGACTCTTGAGAAATGTCCTCAATGGCATTTTGCGGATTCTCCGACTGACGAGGATCAAATTATCCATTGACTTTTGTAGGCATAGTGAACCTATAGATTAAAACTTACAAACTTGACACAGATGATCTTCTTGACAAAATGTTCATTTAGAGCCACGCGAATTCGATATTCATTGTAGAGGAGTAGAACAGATTCATCTTCGATAATCTGTAGGAGAAGAAATAAAATTTTTAGTGTAGATTTGGTAAAAACCAAAAGTTTGACAGTATCAACAGAGAGAGATTTTTAAAAATACCCAAGATGGAACAAATACTGCCCAAAAATTCTAACTAATTAAAAGGTTCTTAGTTAACAATGTAAGTCAAAGCTAAATGGATGATTCAATAAACTGCAGTTATTTGTGAGGAGGAGAAAATTTTGACCTTGAGAATTCAGGAAGATTGTCAAAGCCAAACGAGCTCGCTGATCTTGACTTGGTTGACCAGTTAAAAATTGATGCAATTTCGGAACTTTATCAGAGTAAAAATTAGAAGTACAATACATTAATGTGTATTAGCATTCTGAACCCTTTGCACCCATTCAGATAGAGCCAATAAGAGGAACCAAATATTTTCATGTTACTGAAATTCTATTGGATTATATTTTGTTAACTAATCAGAGTCCTGGGATTCTATCATTTTTATTCGTTAAACGATTTTTCATTTGAAAGGGTTCAATGGGTTCAGAACCCTAATGTGTATAGAACATCCAGAAAAAGAATAGATTCTGGTTCATCTAAATCAAGCTCCCTTCTTTTGCCGAGAACCTTCATTGTTGAAAAAGTTTCTAAAAACATAATATAACTGGGTCCAACAGCATAATTTTTCAGTATTTTGGCTATCGTGTTGTTCCCTTGTTACCTGACTATGTAGTCTAAATGATTTTTATTCTAATCTTGATTTTTCCTTTCAAGGAATGAATTTTAGTATAAGTGTTAAAACTCTAGACTCTTTTCTTTTTCTACAGATAGATCAATACAAGCCAGGCGAGAAGACAACAAAGTCAGGTAGCTAACGAACAATCAAAGCCGAACAGGTCTCTTGAGAACTATTTGGTTCAAAATTATAGTCTAGCTTTTCGGGGTAAACCCACAAAAACAGCTTTTTTGATCGAATTCTAATTTAGAATACAACAACTTACTGATTTTAGATCATAATAGGCCAATTCATAGGCTTTTTGTCCAGATATACCAATCAGTACGTTATCTGCTAAGTTATCTTCCTTGTACAACTTTAGGGTGTAGTATTCAACCTTTAGCGAATTCTTAAGGCTATGCTTTAGTTTCTCAAGTGAAAAAAAAATAAGTAAATTTTCGATTATTACACATAAAAGAAACTTGGTGATGTAACCATTCGAGTCTGCGGTCTAAAATTATTATTTTTTCTACTCTATTACGTAATTTCATTGGTCCTCTTTTTGAATATATGATTTGTACATCAGAAATACATCAGGCTTAGGTTTTAATCATAATTGTGAACGTACATAGTAAATAATAATGATTACTTATTTTATGAGCTTTAATTATATTCACCTACTCCCCCATTTCATGCTAATTGGAGTAACCTCTTACTATGTACGTTCACAATTATGATTAAAACCTAAACCTGATGTACAAGTCATATATTCAAAAAGAGGACCAATGAAATTACGTAATAGAGTAGAAAAAAATGATAAATGTGACATGTAACAAGCTGATCAGTATGTCCGAAATAGAGCTCATTCTTGTGAAAATCTTGGACTTCCCTCTTTTCCAATGTGATATCTTTCGCCCAGCTGAACAATCAAATTAGTATCCACTTTGTAAAATTATTACTTTTATCTCAAAATCATAAAAATGTAAAGACTCCAACTGATCCTGAAACTTGTGTAGGCTGCAATTACTTGATGCTGGATTCATGTTTAATTTCACCCTAACCCATTTCAAAATTTCTGTGTCCTGTATTTCAATTGATGTATTATCGATAAATTTGCTTAATTTATAGTTACCTCCGCGCCCACAAGACTTACTGAATTAAAGTTTTGCTATACATTCAAAATGAAAAGAGATGTTTGCTAGCCTTACATGAGCGATTGCCAGCTTGATTGATTGGTGAGTTAATGGAAAATCATTTAAAAGTGTCTAACCTTGTTCTGGAGGACATTGTTGCTTCTGAAGTTCTTCTTTGATGTGGTCGACTCCATTTTGGAGAATCTTTCAATCTTGCAATAAATACCAATAAATTCATTTCCCATGTTGAGGAGTAACTTACAGGCTGGTCATTTTCATTCAAGATGGAGATTGTCTACAAAAATGGATATAACCCGATAATTTACCAGGAGATGTTTTGAACGTATTTCCTCCTCTGCCTTGTCCTCTGAATAGGACGGAGATTTGAAAAAAGAGTTTGGGTAATCCCTTCTCGCCAGAGGCCGACAACAAATCTTCAAGGGACCTTCTTCAAGTAAAGAACTTACATTGGCAAAGTAAAACTGGGGGTGTAAAATTCAGAAATTTAGCGAGTTACCCTAATCCAGGTGGTGAAACTTATTTTGTACTGGAGAAGAATATATTTTTTCTTTGGACAATAAATTTTCTTACAGATTTTTCCAAATTATTTCTACTCCTTAAAGAGTGGTTCATTTTTGCTAGATTCAATGAAATAGAATTAATTTTTCTTCAATTTTCTTCACCTCTTTTGCGAAGATATACTGATTCTGTGCTATTGGTTCATCTCTCAAGTTGAGCTGGACCAATGAAAAGTCGAGAAAAAAAGACCAATCAAAAGAAGAAGAATATAATTTATAGTGATTATTAGCAAAAATACATGAAACTTGTTAAATATAAAAATAATTAGTTTTGAGTTTTGATGAAACTATACAAACCTTAAATGAAAATCAATTTCAGCTACAATTTAAAAAATCTGTACTGTACTTATCCTCGGGAACAGTTATCAATAATTTCGTATTTGGAAGGGATGTTTTTCATTCGTAACGAACGTTTAAGATAGTCCAGAGAGAAACCACAGGATTTGGGATATTTAAATTTCGATCCAAAGGCAATGACTGGCACTTTATGGCAAATATTAATTCGATTAGCCTTGCTAGGACTCAAAGTCAACAGAGTAGGAATCATGTCAGGGTTGAATTGGGAATTTTCTTGGGCCTTGCGTTTTCTATTTTCCTTTAGAGCCATTTCAGCAAGACGCTCCTGGTGGAGTAACAATTGCAATGAACGCCTTTCCATTCTTATTTCTTCGATTTCATGACGAGAATGTCTAGTCTGGTAAGCTTCATCAGAAGAATCTTCTTTTGAAACAAGCCTACGATTCCAGTATTTCGCTTTGAGCTCTTCGTCTGAGAGGTATGACCATTGGGGAATTTCAATTTCTGCCTGTCTCTGGAATGATTCCCGGTGCTCAAGCTTTGTTATATTCAAGTTGAAATTAGAATCATCTTGAAAGTTTGTGTGATTGAACGAAGAAGTATTCAGCATAAGTTGAGGTACGGGATATTCAGTTTCAAGGAATTCTGTTGCCTTGGGGACAGAAATAGGTGCTTTAATCTCGAATTTAGGATTTTTTGGTTTAATTCCAAAGGAGGAGCGAGTCCTGATTTTGGACAATTCACTAGACTCATCTGGCTTTGCAAGATTTCTTGTGCGCTTGGCATTGAATTTAAAATTTTCCTTTGTTTGTAAATAATTTTGACGGGAAGGATGAGATGTGGATTTCCTGTTAACTGCTGTGTGTTGTGAATTTCTCTCTTTAAGGAAATTTTTTTTATTCATTCGATTAATATCCTAAATTAAGAATGTTAACTAATTGGAACTTACCAGAGGAGCCAAGCTATTTCCATTTTCTGGGAGTGCTTTGAGCTTTACTCTTTTATTTTCCGTAATAGGCATTAAAAAATTAGATCAATTGTCCCTCTTGAGTTAGTTTTTTACCATTTATAAAATTGACCTCAATTTTTCGCAATCGAATCAGGCGCTCAACAAAAGAGTAAACTAGCTAATACAACACATAGTTGTCTTTTACTCACAATTAAATTTAAAAATTTCCCAAAATTAAAAAATGGTAGAAATGCTAGAACTAGACCAGGTAATTTCCTCTTAACTCATTCCCAGATTAAATTTCTGGCCTCAACATCTTTCAGTTGCTTACTAGGATATTTGATGAGAAAATACCTCCAGCAGAATATAAACAACTATCAAAATCGTCTTTTGTTCACAATAGTCGGAGGAATAATCATCAGTCTCTTTTGTTTCAATATGTAAGAGATCTTAATCATGACTATTTTAGTAAAATATTGCATATATTTTTCTCAATATCCTTATCCTATATTATTATGAGCACATTCTCTCCAGAAAAGTCTTATTATTTAACGTGTATTTTCTGTTTTTTGCATATGACCTTTTGTCATATTTGGAGAATGTACAACAATTATGGAAGTTATGAATTGGATATAACTGGGTAAGTATTTCTTAAAATTAACATACATTTTAGTTCTTTAATGGTTATCGTCCAACGCTTAACACTTTTGAATGCCAGCCTCTGGGACGGAGACATACTAAATAAGGAAGATAAACGAGAACTCTCAGAAATACGCAAAGAGTATGCAATTAGAAAAAAGCCTAGCCTCTTAGAGTTTACAGCATATTGTTTAAATTATCAAACAATCGTCATAGGACCTCTAATTCCTTATCATAACTTTCAAATATTCATGCAAGGTAAAGAGGAAAAACTACTCAGAACCGATAAAGAAAGAGAGCTCTTTGTGAGTGTAGAATGATTTTTCTTTCATTTGGAAATTAAAGATAAACCTTTGATCTCTAGCCATGTTTTCCCTAGATTTTCTACGACTAATTTGTCAACATCTTTAGTTAAAACATCGCGAGGAAATTCTCGGCGCAGAAAAGAGAATAATCGTCCTTCTCAAGAGAACTCTCACGTTTGGATTAATCCATCTCTTCATTGGCTCTCAATTTCCAATTTCCTTTTATACAAGTAAGTTAAATTCTCTTGATTAATACTAATATTAAATTTTGTTGTTGTTCTTCTTCTTGGCCTAGATTCAATGACCTTAGGCTAAAATGATTGATTGTTCATCTTTACATTATTATTAGCTTTACCAAAGCCATTACCAAAACTCTAAAATGACGATTATTTGTAAGCCGAGTTCTCTCTCTTTCTGTGTGTGTGTGTATTTATTCACACATTCATCTCTCATGATATTCCTGTCTTGGGATTATTAGGTGAATATAAATTCATAATTTATATTGTAGATTAAAACATTTTATCCATTTATAATAACCAAAAGTTAACCATTCTCAAATTGAGATTGTATTATGCATAGATAATATTTATTTCCTCACTTAGCCACAGAGTTCCAGTCCTATTCCTTTGTTAGGAAGCTAACCTATCTCTGGTCTACTGCCATATTCATGCGAATGCAATATTACTTTGCATGGAATTTCTGTAAGTAACACACATTCTTCGAAATGAACTCAAGAGAGTCAGTTGACTAAATTTGCAGAAAATGTAAACATTTATCAAATTTTTGATACAGCTCTCTTCTTACTGAACAATATTTTTTTTTATTTTTATCGATTTAAAATTACTCAAAAATCTACTTTTTCTTGAATTTTATTGATTAAAACTAATATTTTTCCCCATACTCAAGGCAGTATAGCTTGTCTCATTTCTGGCCTTGGCTTTAGTGGTTTCTCTCAGGACCTGAAGCCGAAATATGAGATTGTTGAATGCTTCATCTTTAAGTCTGTCGAGGTAAGTCAACTATGAATATTTAATTCAGAAATAACCACACTGGAATTCTACATACATTTCCCTATTACAATAATCAAAATTAGTGTTTATGGGAAGATTCCCTTTATCTATACATTCTATCTATCTATGTACAGTGGGAATGGAGTAGAGTGAATAATTTATGTATTGATTTCTTTCCAATTTCAGTTTCCAAGTAGTCTAAAGGAGATTATTGACAACTGGAATATACCGACTCTCAAATGGCTTCGAATCGTCGTCTTTGAACGTTCTCCCAAGGCATATGCTACCTTTCTAGTTTTCTTTGTCTCCATATTCTGGCATGGTTATTATCCAAGTTACTTTGTATTCTTCCTTTCTTCAGCATGGCTATCAGCTGTCGGCCGTCTATTCAGGAAGAAATTACGACCAGTAATTTTCCAGAGATTCACCAACTCTTATCCACCGACTTTTCCTACTTCAGAGAATTGGATCGATCGCACCACATTATATGCTAAACTATCAAAAAACAAAATTTTCAACAGCATTTTTTGTGATACCTCACTTGAGCTAGAAAATAGTGAGAATAAGGTTGATATTGAAGCGAAGGACCAACTGAATCCTGGATATAATACATTCTGTATGATCTATGATATAATAACATTCATTGCTTCATTCACATCAATAAATTATCTCGCAATTTCATTTGTTCTGCTAACCTCAAGGGATTCTTATCTAGCTTGGAGGTAAGTTGAACTGGGTATTTAATATTATATAGACTCAAAACTAATATTTTTTCTTGATTAGAAATCTCTTCTTCTTTGTTCACATCATCGGCCTTGTTATCCACATTGGTTTACTCAATTACAAGCCTCCTCAGAAGATTGGCAAAGAGTTATGAGAACCTATTTTCAGTTATTATAAATCAATAATTTCAAATATACATTAAATAATTCCATTCCAATATTCACTTTTTTATGAATTGATATTGACTGACTAAAATAAAATGCTTGCGAAATAATCAGTCTTAAGATTGGTGAAAATAAGCTATTGATTATTATCGTATTTTGCTACTCAATTCTTGAAATTCATTCATGATTGAAATCTATTGAATGTGAGATAAGAAAAGTTATAATTTTAGTTTCATTGATTATTCAGAAAAGTGTGATTAAAATTGAGTATTTGGTTCAGAAATTTAAAATACCACCAGGTATTGTAATTAAACCATTCAATCTACTAACTTTTTCCTTTGTTAAAAGTGTCAAAGATATGGCCAACCTTTAAAACTATGTAAAAATTTCCTTACAAATGTAAAACCATGGGAGCTAATCAAGTTAAAAACGGAAGTAACAAAAATAATCTCCAAAAATTTCTCAACAATACTCCGAATAACCTCAAAGAAGGTAGTTTTTAACTGATTCTGTTGTCTACTCTTCATCACTTATATTTCTTTTTTAATTCAACAGACGGTAAAAGTCTCAAAGTGAACCGTGATGAAAGAAAAATCCCCAGTATTGATAATTTAGCCAATTTAATGATTGTTCTATATGATTTTTCTGCCTCGACAGACAATCAATTAACTATTAAAAGAAGTATGGAATTAATTCAGTCTTTTTTTCATCGTGTAATTATTTATTTTGCAATCTTTAGATCAATTGGTTATACTGTTGGGATATAATCCGCATAAAGATTGGTCAGAAGTGGAAATACTCCCATCTCATGAACAATATTTTCTTCAATCCACAGAATCCGGATCTAACAAATCGAATAAAAACATTCCCAAGAGGGGATGGGTTCCTACTTCGTATTTAACACAGGCCCCAGCTAATTTATTTGGAGATGGTTAGTAATCCCTTTAATCCTTGAATAGCCTACCGATTTGTTTTATCGTCTCAAAATTTAGTTAGCTCATGTAGTAATTACTTGAATTGTGTTCTATAGTCTCATTTGACATAAGCATAGGATGAAATTGACATCAATTGACTAGTAGTAAACAGCTAATCTGGATGTGAATTTGTACTTTTCATCTAATATTTTTTAAAGGCGTAGTAATCCATGTATTTAGTTATTGTTGCTACAAACTAATAATTCTCCATCTTACTTCTCAGATTTCCAAAGTAACAACTTTGGAAGTTCCAATTGTCTCATTAATGAAGCTTCCAATCAACCTCCAATCCCTAACAATCTAATGAGCCAGCCTGTGACAATGTTCTCCAATTCTCAGCCAGCAATCAAAGGTCCTGTCAATAATGGCAAAGCAGAAAACATGAAAATACCACCAGCTAATGGATTAACAAAAAACAATTCTTTCTCCATGAGCAATCAAAATCACAACACAACCTCTAATACTAACACTAATGGATCAGGTAAGATGAAAACATCAACCAATTCCAACTCTCAAATATATCACGGCTTAATGGGCTATTCATGGTTTCATGGACCCGTCTCTAGACAGGCTGGTGAACATTTGCTACGCAGTGGAATTACTGGATGTTACCTTGTTCGAGCTTCAGAATCAGCACCTGGCCAACTCTCTGTCACTGTACGACATAGTGGGAGAGTTTATCACTATCGAATAAGTCAAGATAGCCATGGTTTAGTGAGTATTTTTTTGATATTATAATATTTGATCGTTCTTTCGTCTCGAGTTTAATTCAAAACTTTGTTTAGACTTTTTCATCTTTTTCATCCATCCTTGTTTCATTTGGAAGAAATAAAATATAATCTTCCCTCCCTTAAACCTATGAAAAAATTATGAATCATCTCCCAATATCAAACACAGCTTATCCTCCTTTACCCATAGTTTTTATATCCAAATTTTGTTCCCCATATATACACACACACACACACATACGCATGTATATTTATGTGTCTGACCTTTGATATTTTTTTATTACAAAATTAACATGACACTCACACAGTCCCTCACGATTTGTGTGCACTTCCCAAACAATATAATATCTCACTCTTCTGGTTATTATTTGTGATTAACTAAGAGTTTGACAAATTAAAAAAATACCCTCTCTTAATTACGCGTATGATTTTCATTTCGAGAGAGAAACTATTTGGTCTCTGTTTTTAGTTGAGCTACAGATAATTCCATGAGTAAAAGAGTATTTTATTTCGTGACATACTCAAACAGCTTTTACATGCCAGATTCATGTAAAGAAAATTGTGTACAAAATATTGATTTTAAATCTCAACCCTATTTTTACTCATGTATGATTTTGTTGAAAAGGACACATGAACTACTTTAGTGGAATATGCACAAATTTTACATCTACCTATCTACACGAACAGATAATTCACCTTTGGCTCGAGGAGTGACACTAGGTGGAAATGAATAACAGTTGTTCCCTTCCGTCATGATATTTTAATCTAATGCATATATTACTTTTTCAAAATCACACTTGCTATTATTACAAATATATATTACTGCAATATCACTCTCAGAGGTGATGTGAATCGACAGAGTCACATACAGTGAGGTCACATTAGAGTTTAAAATTGAAAACATTCCACTCAATTTTCCATCGATTATACAGCCTGATAAAAGTATTATAGCAATTCTCCAAACTCAACAACTCCTTCTACACACACATTCATTAATAATTTATTACGCCAAGTATCCTTATTGCTTCCTTTCTCTACTTGCAAGGGGTAATAAGAAATATTTCTTTAATACTACATATCAAGTCCAAAAAAAACAACTCTAGTGTGTACTCTCCACATATTCATATATTTCACTCTTTTTACTCTCCATACTTGGAAATGAATTCAATTTTAATTTCATCTTTAATCATCAAGACTATTGTTTAATTATAAGAGAGACAGAAAAAGAATCAATGTACATTTAGCTGGTCAAGTTAATATACATTACTACTAAAATTCGAATTTCTGCTCTCTTTCTTGGAGCAAACTAGCAAATGTATAGTAGCAATTTAAAAATTTCTTCTTTTTGCATTTCATTTAATCAATGAGCATTATTACAATTCAAAGTTGAGCATGTGTAATACGGAAAGAATTACTTGAGACCCCAAAAAGAGGTAGACCCATTCTTTTACTACGAATCATTCATAAAATTTGAATGAATTTTCAGTACTAGTACTACTGTGTAATATGAATGGGAAAGAAAAACTAAAGAAGCAAATTATTTTACAATCTGATTAATATTGATTGTAACTTGTATTTAGATTAATTTTGTTTTCTCTACTGTGTATTATATGTAGTAAGAATCCAATAAACTATCCAATAAAAACACATGTGATAAACAAGAATCTTTTTGTAATTAGGCTTAGTCATATAATACAATTATAATTACTATTACTCAGTACAGATTACACTCTATGGATTGTGAAAATTCATAAGAGAGAAAATAAAGATGCAAATATTTACACTTGGGTATTGTGTTAGATGAGGGTAAACTAACTTACCCTACTTGTCTCATTTATTGATACATTGCTCAAGTTACTCAGTGTATTTGTTCCTTGAAGATTTAAATGTTTATCACTGTACCAACAGAAATCCTTGATTAATTGCCCATCTCCCTACCTTCCACCTATCTGTCTCAAAAGACTTGAGTAGAAACAAATTTCTTCACTCATAGTTTGTTCCTTTCTTCGAACATGTGGATCTATCATAAAAAGAGTGAAACCTTTTTTTCAATATGTAAATTTATATTTGTTTATTAAATTTATCTGCAATCTGTATACGCTTATACAGAATTCAAATCCCAAATGATCCCCAAACACTTGATGATAAAGTACACTTGGAAAGTTATTACATTTGTATTCTAACATCAACCTAGGATTGTGACATCATCTCTGTTTCATCCATCTGAGCAATCTAATAAAAAGTGAATCAAAGCGATTCTAATACTCTCCTTGCTATTTCTTCTACGCTCACTTATATATAAGTTTATATATAATTATTAAATTAAGCTTAAACTAGCTTATAAATTTTGTTTTTTTTAAAGCTAAATTTTAATTTAGAGTTGAAAACATCAATTCTCGAATTTGAAATGGTTCTTCTCAAATCGTAGCAGATGCCATATGGAGCATGTATAAATTTTCATCCTAGTGGTTTTTATAAAATATCATTGTGTTATAATGAAAAAATCAATAATACCATATCCTGTGTGTAATTCTTACGTAACTCTTGGATTATGTAATGCTCAGATTCTTTTACTCTTCTCACTTTAGAACAGCAAGTGTTTCTTTTTCTTCTTTTGTGCATAAACATTCTCTCTAAACGGAATTACTAAATATGGTTTACGATTGATTTTTTATCGTCTTTTAACATGTCACTTTTCTCTCAATATAAAAATTTAATTACAGACTTGACTGGATTATCAGTCCAATGTTTAGCTAGTTATTAGTTTCAAAAACATACCCACTTCATGCCCTGTAACAATTACAGCCAAGACAAGAAAAGTCAACAGAAGTTTTTAATCCAATTGAAACCCAACCTGTAATTATCACCAAATCAAAAAAATTGTTGACTTAAAAAACGAGAGGCCAAAAGAACAAGATAAAGTTAATGTGCTCCCTCCTTAGTAAGGCAGTTACTCATAGGGCATATTTCTCAGAAAAATTAGCAAAAATGTTAGTATTTTGAGCAAAATTTTTACAGTATTTAGCAAAAATAATATTTGACCAAAATATTTCATCCTTGAGAAAAAAACTCTTTTCACTTTTGAGAGATTCACAAAGTCTTGTTATGATTTCTTCCAAAAAGAAAGAAGAAGTTTAAGTCTAAGCATTATCTATCGCAGGCTTACGGAAAAGGATTAGCAATAAATGGGCATGGTATATCTTGTAATAGCAAAAAATTATCCAAGTATTAGCAAAGTTATCTCGACTATCATAAGGCTTAGAAGAGCAAAACCTATAGTGGCTAATTCTCGTATTAAAATTCTATTCATCATATCCAAAATAGCAAAATTAGCAAATTTACTGCCCTACTCCTGAGGAATACTTTAGATCCAATTTAGGGGATTTCTTATCTTTCTCATTATTTTATGTATAAATATCAAGTCGGTGTAAGAGTCTGATGAGAACAGGTGTAATGAAAGGTTCATTATTACTCAATATTCTCCCGTCTTCTATATCCTCTAAGAAATTAAAATTTCTCCTGATAGAGACTGGTTCAGTCTTCAAATTTATACATGATGTATCACTATTTATATCACTTATATACATTTTACAATATATATTAGAGAAAGTATTTAAATTGGCTGTCATGAGTACAATCAGGAAAATTAATCTTTGCAAAACGAGAAATGATTTTTTTAGCATTTTCTAACTCTCCGTACTTTTATATTTAATTTCCCAATTTTTACATGACATTTTATGTTTTCTCCCTTACACATTGTGTATCTAGTCCAGCTTTTTGATGTGCCTTAAATGCACAATCAATATACAACCAGTGTGTAGACAAACATTGCGAGTTTGTACATTTTTGATAATGTCAGTTGAAATGCATCTTGTCATGTTAATGATCCTGCGATAGCTAAATCATAAATACATGTTCCCCTATGTGATGATGCAAGGTTCATCAAGGGAATGTTTATCCTGTTCCCCTTTTTTCCTTGATCTAAATGAAATTATTGCAATCGTTTTTCCAATGTAACAAAAGGTTCAGATCTTGGACATGTACGTTGTTTTCTTTTTTTTCAGATAGAAAGTAGATACAATCGTGTAATTAATACTATAAGATGATGATCCACAGTTCATATTTGTTATATGATTTCTTTCAGTTTTTGTTTACATCAAGTCTCACCCTTGATGAAAAAATCATCTTCTTCTTGTCAGTTATCTAGTTATCATAATTTTTCTTGTTTCTAGTTTTACATAACGGACTCACATCGATTCCTAACGGTTTCCCAGCTTATTGAGCACCATTCACATTATGCAGATGGCCTAGTCTGTCCATTGTTGTATCCAGCAGCCAAGGCCTCGAATGGAGATAATTCATCCATGACAGGAGTGTCCCTGGATGCAAGTCACCAAATGATTTCGTCCGATGGACCCCTCATGATACAACCATCTTACATTCCTGGCAACATGTCCACAAACGGCAGTGGAAGTAACAGTCAAGCGCATCAATTTGACGGATGGGAAATCGATCGATCTGAGATAATTATGAAGCATAAACTCGGCTGGGGTCAATATGGTGATGTGTACGAGGCCCTCTGGCGTAGATATAATACTAGAGTTGCTGTAAAAACTGTCAAAGTGAGTATTTTCCGTTGTAAATTTTTGGAAATCTTTTTTGTAAATTTTTGCCTAGTACACTTCGAAAAAATCTAAACATTTGGTAAGAATTTTCTTTTTTATTTCATCGTAGAATCATTGACCTTCTAATTACTACTATATAATTAATGATTAATTTTTCTTTAAACAACTCTTTTTCTCATGATGACGCTAATTTGAAAGTAGACACTTTTTGATCAAATCCTATTGATGCATTTTCTCTGTTAACTAAACATATCTTTTCATTGATTAATTTCATGTAGCAAGAGGCAAATATCAACATTAACGACTTTCTGGATGAAGCGAACATCATGAAGAATTTAAGGCACTGTAATCTCGTCCAGTTGTTGGGTGTATGTACTAGGGAACCTCCATTCTACCTCGTAACAGAGTATATGCCGTTTGGAAATCTCTTAAACTACCTAAGGAATAAAAACCCTTATGATTTGACACCGCAGGTCCTTCTCTACATGGCTGTTCAAATTGCTTCTGGCATGGCATACCTTGAAGAGAACAGTCTCATTCATCGGTAAGTGAGAAAAATAGTCGTTTACAGCTTTAGTCTGTAAAAGTTTATTATTTCTTCGATTACAATTATGATGGTTAGCATAAAAAAAGTCTATTGAATTCCATGTTGAATATGGATATTTCATCTCTGTCTAAAAATCCATCATATTGTCTGGAAGTATTTCTCTATCTCTCTCAGACAAACTTTCCATTTTTATTATAGCGAATATTATTTTTATTGTTATCTCTCTTCCAACAGAGATTTAGCTGCTCGAAATTGTCTAGTTGGCGAGAGGAATCTCATCAAAGTGGCAGACTTTGGCTTGGCCAGATATGTTGAAGGCAATCAAACTTATACCGCAAAGAATGGAGCCAAATTCCCGATTAAATGGACAGCTCCTGAAGGATTGGCTGCCAACACATTCTCTTCAAAGTGAGATTTCTATTCTGAATATTGATCAATTTAATTGAATAGTTTTTAAATTCAAATAATCAATCCTGAGAAGATGCACTTTTGTACAATCTTGTTTATTTTCTAGATCTGATGTCTGGGCATTTGGCGTTGTATTATGGGAGTTGGCCACCTACGGACAAGCTCCATATCCAGGCCTTCAACTAAATCAGGTCTATGAGTTCCTTGAGAAAGGATATCGCATGGAACGTCCACACGGATGTCCTGAAAAAATTCATACAATCATGATCAAATGTGAGTCAGACAAACAGAGAGTGGAATTTAAAAAATTTGATAAAAGGGCAATGTGTGCACCTTGTAGGGAATCAGATCTGTAGTCATATGGTTCCCAACTGGTTCTCAATTTGCTTAGGTCATCTGACTTTTCGGTGTTATCAAAAATCATCCTAGAAAATATGCTAGCTAGAGATAAAATATTACTTTTGTTCTATATTTTTGTTTTTTTATTTTTTAAGTATTTTAGATACTTAATTTATTTGTTATAGGTCACCCTCGTCACCAAAAATACCTATTACTTTTGTTCTTTATCTTTCTGATATCTAGGCTGGACATGGAACTCTCAACAACGTCCCTCATTCAATGAAATCCTCGTGGAACTGAAACAAATCCAAGATACCTTCAATATCGAAGCTGGTAAGGTTTATTTATTTTGCCTTTACTAAATTTGCCCAAATTTGCTAATCTCCCTTCTTCATTTTATCAACATACAGAAGTGGCCAAGGAATTGGGCAAATCTTCAAATGTCCTAATGTTGAATGGGAACAGTGGTCTTGGTCAAGCGCCATTGCAACCAGGTACAAATCCGTCAATGTACCCGAATATAAACCCAATGGGCGGTACACCACTACCCCCTCAGCCAACAATGTCCCAACAGCAACAGCAACAACAATCCTTGGTGCATTCCATGATGATGCCGATGAAGATGATGCCCAACTCTCAGAATCCTCAATTCTTTCCATCTCAGCAACAACATGGCCCTCCTTCTCAACCTGCTCCACTCAATGGTAGTAACAAGACACAGAATTCTCGTAACAGTACTTGCGGATCTACAAACAGTTCCATGATTATGCCCAACAACCTCCAAATGATGCCCGGTGGTCATCATCCAAATCATCTGAATGGACAAATGATTGGCCAGAATCCCTTCCAGCCAATCGTCCACATGAGGGATAGTTCCAATGTTGTCATGCCTGGTAAGCTTTCTAAAGTTAAAATTTCCTCATTTTGAATTTTATACAATCTAAATATTTTATAAATTATTCATTTGACAAGACTAAATAATAGGGTAATACAAATTTTACAATTTATTTTGCTATTTGCTCATTCTATAGAGAAAAAATACTTTTGAATTAAATATTTTAAATTTTGTTCTGATACACAAAATCTCATTTGAAAGTTACGATTTTTAAATATGCGCCAACAAATCTTTTAATGAATGTTACTACGATAATTGATAAAATTCACGTTTTTGAGCAATCTGTTTGACTTTTCGGAAGGGAATTATTCTAGTAGCTATCTAGAATCCCTTTACTACATTTCCTCATCTTCTTCTGAAAATTTTAATGCCTTTTAAAGAATTTTGGATATCAGAATGATTAAATTTTTGAATCCAACTTATGAAAATCTTCTTTTCTGTGTAAAAGGGTTCAAATTAGCAAATCGCGCGAAAAGTTGTTCGGGGGAAAAAAATATTTTGTATTGCCCTAGTAAATAGTCATGCATCACTGAAATCTATATATAGGTGAGTTATTTCCTGCCATTGTGAATATGATGTCATGATGAAAAAATTGATAATTTTGTAAAAATTATAAATTCCCATCTTCAGAGCTTCTCTAGTTTCCGAGCTAATATTTCCGAGTTCGTTTTGTAACAATTGTTTCAAATTCATTTTATTTTCAAATTGTAACATTCTTGGTCCCAATGTATGCATATGAAATACGGGAAACATAAGTTTTGATTAGTGCTACGTTCCTCCCTAAAATAAAGGGATATTCCATTGATATTTTTTATCATACTCGATTGATCCTTTTCTAATTTATTCTCTGTCTCTTTAATCATACATTCGAATTTATTGATTAATTCATCTCTTTTTGAAATATATACATTGTATATTGAGTATGGGGGATATAAAATTTATATTCCTATGGATCCTTCTCTTTTTAGAACTATAGAATTAAATTTATTTTCCTCTCTGTTATATAGGCGTTTTTAATCTCCATACAATTTAGTCGACAGAGAAAATTGGGTGAACAACATTCCTATCTTGTAAACTATAATGCAAAATTTTATTCTTGAGATATCTTCTTAGCTAGATGACAGAAGGACCAATTTTTTCAGACCAAATCCATATTACGAGAACAAACTTTTACAAAATTAACATGGTTTTCTAGGGATTTTATAAACTATCGAAATTTCATTGATTTTCAAGTAGTGAAAATGATCAATAAATTTAAATTCAACCCTCTAACGTTACTGCGGTGTATCATTTGATAACACTAGGCTAATTTCGATCTTAAAAATCTTCTTTTGGCCACTCTGACACTTTAAAATCAGTATGAATTTCCTGCTAAAAAATGAAAATTTCAAATTTTTTGAAAAAAATCAGTTCTTCTTTACTTAATACATTAACAAGTCTTTGTCGATATGCAACTCCTCTCTAGAATCTTTCTGAGAATTCGTTCTATTTTGTAGGTATAATGAAGAAGCAAGAGTTTGAAGAATTTCTCATCTAATCCACTGTATTCTGATAAGAGTATAGTTATTAATGGCTTGATTGATATTCTTCCAGGTACCAATTCATCAATTCCATCTTCCAGTGGAGCTTCCTCTATAGCTGGTGGCATGAACAGATTGCCCCATCAACCGCACAGAAATCATGCTCCGAGCAATCATCAACATCGTATTCATAACAACATGAAAAATACTGCTAATTCAATACCCGGGTCCATTGGACACTTGTCTGATGTTTCTTCCCAGAATGGTCAACCCGTTGGCAATGCTAACAATAATCAGAACATGTTAAAGAACAATTCCAATCGTTTCCAAAAGAAGAATGTTAGCCATGAAGACGAGTATTACTACGAGACTGAAGAGGATGACGGTATCATCACCTCAAGTGAAATTGAAGATGACAGCCAATCAGATCTAGAGAGTATGTTCCTCTTAATTCCCTACAGATAATAATGATAATCACGCCGAATGAAAAAAATCAATATTTACACGTTTAAAGAAAAGTCTATCAATTGTTCCGTAGTGATTAATACATTGGATAAAAGAACATCTCTCCTATCATTATGGGCAATCTTTTCAACATGCATTTCTTCTTCGTAAATGGGAAATGTCATTTTCCTTAAACTCGGTGCACTTTGAATTTTCTCTTTCTCCATTTTGGACACTTTTTAATCCCTGATCGTACAGACTTAGTCTACATTAATCATCAGTGAAATACATTTTTCTTATCGAGAAAGATCCCTTTTATGTTAGACATAAATCAATCTCTTTTATAGCACTTGTTATTACACCAGAAGCTAGACATTTGTTCAATTCTTTTATCATTTAAATTGGATTATTCTTTCAGGCTATGAGATGAACAGAGTTAAATCCCAATTGAAGCGTCTCTCGATGAAGCCAGACTATCACAATTCCCAAGCGTTAATGAATCAACATCCCCAGAGTGTTATGCATCCCAACAACAACTCTCATGATAACCATTCAAGCTCACCCTCCTTATCTGTTCCCTATAGCCAAAACCATCATAATTCCCAACATCAGTCGAATGTTTCAGGTCATCAACCGACCCACCATCAGAACCAGTCAACCTCATCAACTACCAATGGAAATTTAATGAGCAATTCAACTGATCGTAGTGTCAAAAAGGTTTACTCCAATCGTGGCAACTACTCTGATAACTATTTTGAGAATAATAGACTAGTTATGAATGCCCATCATCAGTCTGGAGAGAGTAGACCTTCACAACACTATCAATCCTCAAGGAACAATCATACTAATAACCCGTTGAGGAATCAGCAACACTTTCATTCAGACCACCTGTCCACAGATGACTACTCTTCCGATAATGGACCGGAAAATTTGCGAAAAGACGATAAAAGGTATACCAAGAGGACCTCGCCTACAACTAGAAAAAGATCTGTAAGTATTTCCACCCCCCTTTCCTCCTCCATTCTTTCTCTAGCAATTGAATCCCTTGAGATGTCCTCTCATCTTGAATTGCATTTTACCAGCTATTCACTTTCAAGTGTTTAACTTTGATCTCGAGTCTGATTCAAGAGCTGTTCAGCATCAAGTTGAAAATCTAAGAATCTCATTCATGAAAATTAGAAAAAGTAGCAAGGTTGGTCCATGAAACTAATCGGTTTCATTGTCTTTTACAGATTTGAAAAAAGGTAGAAATTGAAAAAATACCGATTTTTTTGGTCAGCCTTCCATAGGTTGTAAAATAGTGCTGGAGCAAATACAACAAACCGATGACTATTTAATCATAACTATTAGCATAGCCAAAACTAAATATTTTGTGGGAAATATTGCCGAACTTCTTCAAATATATTAGATTCTGATTTTAATGAAAAATTCATTATGAGGATTTGAAGACAAGTGAATCATTAGTAATAAAGCTTTTATTTCACCGGTTCTCATCAGACTCTTACACCGGCTAGATATTTATACAAAATTATAAACAGAATTGGGATCCTCTTATAAGTTAAATCATTTCCCAGATTTAGTAAAGAAAATTTGATATAGTGGTGATGGCCGGATGTATCTAGGGCATCTTTCTTCTCTTTAGGTAATGATGTAACGTTGATTGTCCATTGGATAATTTTCTCTTTCTACCCCGATTCGTAATAGCAGGTTTATGTTGCTGACCGGAATCTTTTGTGCTAATTACAGGTTGAGAGATAATTCGATTATCAACTTCCGTTGACTTTTCTAGATTTACACATTCTCTCTCGATTGTAGTTGTAGCGGGGACTGATTTGTTGAGTTGATTACTTTGAGACGTAGTTACAACTACTTGCTCTTCTGTTTCATTGATTGCAATCTTGTCAACTTTCTGGGCCTCAGGATTCTGGGTTGAAGTGCAAATGGGTGGATCCTCGAGAATCTTAGCAACCTTTTGCAACTTTTTACGTTGTGTGAACCTTTTCTTGCCAGTGATGCCCAGTTTGGTTGCCAACTCCTTCTGCTTGCAAAGATCAGGCTTCAAATCTCTAATGTAGTGTGACTCAGCCTTGCAAAGGACCTCTTCCTTGGTTGAACGTGAATCACTTGGATTGACTTGGTATAATATGCTGAAGATGTTCACATCAGCAGTGTGATTTGTTGAACTGAGGTGCTCCTGGACCGACGAACCTTTGTTTCCCGCACTGAGGTGTTCCTTTATTCTTACCTTGACTGGTCTCACTGTCTGCCCAACGTAGGAAGAACCACAATTACATTTGAACAAGTATATAACTCCTTTTCTTTCAAGCCAAGGGATTGAATCCTTGTTTAAATCGAGAATCAATTTCGTTGTTCTGGGGAGTACTTGAAGCTTATGACCAGGAAATGCTCGTTTGGTTATTGAGTATTTGATGTGCAGCATCTCCTTTAAACGGCAAAAATAAATTTTTTCCTGACTTTCCGGAGAAAAATATAATTTTTTTATTACAAAAAACTCAACTTATGACGAATTTCTCTAAATTTTCATATTCTTTGTCTACTCAAATATCTGTATTTGACTGTTTCAAATCTATGTAATCGATAAAATTTTTGCCCTTGAAAGTTGAAAAAGTGTTGCATTTTCGAATTTCGAAAAACGGCCAAATTTTGGTCAGATTGAAATTTTTCAGAAAATTTTTTTAATTTCCACAACTTATAGGCTCATTTTATGATTGAATTCGAAAAATAAATTTTTTCCTGACTTTCCGGAGAGAAATATTGAGTTTTTTATAAAAAAGGAAATTCTCATCTTCATGAACTCGATTTTCCTCATCAAAAATTATTGTTAAGGCAATGATGTTTGTTAGATCAGTCACTACTCTAACAAAACTGGTCAATGATACTTTTTTAAGTATGGTCAATGACCCAGTTGAGAATTGATAGTATTGACTTACACAGTCTAAGTTAGATAAAAAAAGTGTGAAGATTTTTTAGAATAAGATTTCTGAAAGGGTGGGGAAAAGTTGGATGTTTAAAAGAGTAGTGTAATGAGTAAGTACATCCAGATGGTCACTAGGCTTGTTATTTGTTTGTTTTGGAGGCGAAAAAAGGACCCCCTACTCCGTCACCAAACTTGGGAAAAAGCTAATTTTCGATAAAAATATATTTCAGCGAAATAATATAAGTTTAGATATCTTTTGATCCGAATCTATGTACGATCAACCAAGCATAGAGAATTCTTCAGCAAAGAAAGCTCTTTCGAATGAATTTTTGCTCAGAAAACTTAATATTATACTAAAGACCCTACTCATAAGTATGATGATGATTTCGTAAACTAAATTAAAAAGGGGCAGAGGGAAGAGGGTAATTTTTAGTTCATAAGTAAGAGGTCTAACTGTAGAGATTTTAGGAAACATTCCGTCCAAATGTGAAAGTCTACTTCCTTTCTCCGCTCATTTTAGTTCTTGGAAATTCATAAATTAGGATGATCGAAGATCAGTTCAAAATAACGGTTTTTTCAATACATGTAACTTTGTATAAATCTCCGCTTAAATCTATTATTTCTCAATATTCAGCTAAAAAAGAAACAGTGAGAAACAATAATATTGCATTGCACTCTTTTTGAACTTAAAGATGAAAGAAGATAGATATTTGTGCAAACGACTCCAGGAGTTGGGAATTTTTGTAATTAAAAATACTCACTTTAATACAATTCTATTAGACTTTTATAGAGGAGCCCTTTTTGCCAAGACCACATTACATTTGCAAGTTTAATGGACGAATTCATCCAATCAAGTAACTTTTCTCTGATGAAGCTTATTTTATTTCAGAATTTCTTACTCAAAGCCAGCATCATTATTCTTGAGTGACTCTTGAAATAAACTAGAATTCTTAAAAATTATTTCAGACTTTTTTCTAAAATATATATATCCCTTAACCCAAATAGACTCACAATGCTGCCATATTTTCAATCTCATATTAGTAACAACTTTCCTTGTAGAATTAATCATCCTAAACATCATTTTGTATTGAAGCACATATCGAAAATGCTTCCCTATGAATTTTACAGAAAATTCGATATTTTCATCAAGAATTCGAATTTGTTAAAGATTTTCTGGAATCCTACTAATGCTGCCCACTTTTACCATTTGAAGAAAAAAAATCTAAAAAAATATTATTTTTATGAGAAATACTTGATCATTTTTCAAATTCCCATTTGGCGCCAAAAAATTTTATTGATTCGAATGAGTTTTTTCAGGATTAAGATAAGACAAGAAAACCAATTCAACTGAATCTGATCTTATGCTTAACCTTATTATCGTTTGGGAGTGGAATTTCGTTTTTTTGATCATTTTCACTACTTGAAAATCAATGAAATTTCGATAATTCAAAATCTCTCAACAATGGGGTAACTGTCGATAATTTGACGGTGCTTTTCAGCTTTATTATCTAATTTTGATCTTGAAAATTAATTTTTGATAACTCTTCCACTTTCAAATCAACAAAATTTTCAGCTCAAAGTTCGAAAAAATATGGGAATTTGAACAATGACCATATTTTTCATAAAATATTTTTTTTTCAGATTTTTTTTCTTCGATTGGTAAAAGTGGGCAATATGAGTAGTATTCCAAAAAATCTTTTAAAAATTCGAATTCTTGATGAAAAAATCGATGTTTTCGTAAAAATCATAGATTCCCAACTTCATATCAACCAACTTTACTAAATTTTCAATTCATGAGTTGTTCGGAGATAAAAAAAGATTTTCCTCTAGCCTACTGTGCAATGTACATAATCGATCTTGAATTTTTTCTTCGTTTCTTGTTTTTTAGCAAGCCTTCTCAAACGTTTTTCTGTTTAAAGCTGATAAGAAGAAATGAGTGTTTGAAAAAATATTTTGAATTAATTTTGAGAAAATCAAAATTCTCATCTGTTCATTGAACAGTAGTACTCACAGCTTTGTGAATGTGAAATTACTATGTAATACATAGTATGTATAAAATCATTCAGGTTACCCCCTCCTCTAAAATCTCTATCAATATTCAGCAAGCATATAAAAGATGATGTATTTAATACATATATTAATTAATTGAAAAATAAAATATGACAGAGTTCTTCAGAGACTTGATCAAAGTATTTATAGATTTTAACTCATTTAACCATAGAAAACTACCCCTGAACTTAAATTGTTAGAGCCGTTTGTACTGAAGAAAGCGCAAAAGCAAAAGTTTATTGAAAATTTTATCAACTGCCTTGAGAGCAGTTTAAAAACTGACGATATTGATGAACGCGGATTTGCCTGTTTCAATTCATTCGTGACAAATATCCCGAATCATGAGGTTAAAGGAGAGTTCATTGCCCTCGACGTTGGCGGAAGTTACTACAAAATTTATCATATAATTTTTAATGAGGAGAAAAGAATCAAGCAAGACTTTACAAGTATTTCCTTTCCAAGGTTACTACTAAATGCAACTTCTGAAGAGGCAGGTTATAAATTTTTAAACAATAGTTACATCTTTTTATAGTTCTTTGACTTTATGAGTGAAGAAATTGTCAAATTTCTAAAGAAACGTGACTTGGAACAGAGAAAATTTGATGTTGGGATGACTTTTTCCTTTCCGTGTGAAGTAAAGTCTTTGAACAATTCAACTATTATTAGTTGGACAAAAAATTTCAATGTAAAAGGATCAATTGGAGAGGATGTTGCAGCAATGTTTGAAAAGTCTTTTAGGAAATTTGTATGTAAATTAATCTACAAAACTGGATAATTTCTTTAGAATCTAAAATTGAATATCAAAGCAATTGTAAATGATTCAGTGGCAACTCTGGCAGCAACCTCTATAAAATGCTCTGACTGTTGCATAGGTGTTATTGTAGGTACCGGATTTAATACAAGTTATTCTGAGAAAGTCAAGAATATCACGAGAGATGATACCAAAGGGATAGTTGGGGAAAGCACCATTGTGAATACAGAATGTGGAGACTTTGGAAAATTTGATGAACTCAAAGACATTATAACTGAGTACGATTCAGAGATAAATGGTCTTTCAACAAAGCCTGGACGTCAGAGGCTCGAGAAAATGGTTAGTGGTCTTTACTTGGGCGAACTCATGAGACAAGTTATGCTGAAAATGTGCAAAAATAACCTTCTTTTCGATGGGATTTTCCCTGAATGTCTTAAACAGAGAAATTCTTTCGAATCAAGATATGTTTTCGAGATTGCAAGTGATAAAGGTAACACATTTTTTGAAGCAGAAAGAATTGCTCATGTTGTCTACAACTTGGATCTAACAAGAGATGATATGTTGAACATGAAAAAAATTGCTACTGTTATCTTAACAAGGTCCGCAAATCTTGTTGCATTAAGTAAATAAGGTTATTCATCTTTCAGCCATTGTGGCTCATATATTAAAATTAAAAGCCAAGAAAATCACAGTTGGAGTAGATGGAAGTCTTTTCAGGCATTGTTCACTATTTCGATTTATCATAGATGAAACAATTAAGGAATTTTTGCCTGCTGACTATGAAGTAATATCATATTAATTTTTTATTAAAGTTTCATTTAAAAATTTCGGAAGCTGGAAGTGGCATTGGAGTTGCCGCTATTGTCGCAGCTGAACAAGTAAAAGTATAAGTTGTCAGTTCATTGTCAGTTTGAGCATTGTTTCAAATATATTTTAATTTAAAATTTTAACAAACATTTACTATTTATTCTAAAAAGACCCAACATGACTGACATTGATAAGGCAGCGATAGTGAGCTATTTCATGATTAATTTTAGCTTGAAAAACCACTACTCATCGAAGAACCTTTAGACTTAATGCGTTTAAACCTCGACGAAAGAATCTACCTGAAATTAAAGAACAACAGAGAAATCTGGGGCCAACTTCATGTAAGCTTCTGTTCCAAACTATTTAATAGGCCTATGATTCTCATCTCAACATGGTATTGAGTTCAGTTGAAGAAAAAATTACAACCATTGAAATTGATGATGAGACACTCGAGGAAATTTACAAAACTAACAAAAGAAAAATTCCAATGCTTTTCATTCGAGGAGATGCCATAATTCTTGTTTCTCCATTGAGGGATTAATTTTGTGAATAAATTATTTTTTTTAACTACATTTCTAGCGCTTTAGTTTGATTGATTTTGATTTTGCGCATACTAATTTTTCTTTTTGTTTCTCTAACTTTCTTTATTTTTTATATATAGCAATCATGATAAACATACATTACGGTGCAAAGTCTTATGGATTAGCGACGAGTCTTAGAACGCATCTTCTCAATTCTTATCTCTCTGTTGTAATTCGATTGTTCAGTTATTTGATTAGACCTTAATGAGAAAGCCTTATATTCAAGAAGGTAAACTTCACATTATCATTGATTCTGAGGCTCAATTCGATGTACAGAAAAGCCTTTATCTAAGCATTAAATGTGAGTTTTCTCAATTCAACTATGACAAGATTCTCAACCAGTTGACATGTACTTGCCATTGCTTCGCAACTTTTTAAATAAAGGATTTGAAATTCTAGTTGGTTTCATTAAGATTAATTTCCAAATTCAGGAATTTAGACCAATAATGAAAGATGAACAGGCTGACATTTTATTGTTTTGGGGAAAATTCTCACATCCTATTCGCTTCAAGGATAAACTGTAAACATCTTTCATTAATTATCTTTTGTAAAGAGTTCTCAAAAATATGTTAGAGCTATGATCAAAAACAGGATATCAAATTTATTGAAACATGTTCTTCTTTACAGATCTTCAGATATTTTTATGAAATTTGTTCAATTCGGTTTTAGTTTTCCTCTTGTCCAGTCTTCGATCAGTGAAAAGGAATCTAAAGAGTTTGTCTATAACTTGAGATTTATATTTTTAGTGATTCCAAGATTGATCAATCATTGAATGTCATCATTCCTTAGTAAGCTTTATTTAAAATTTTTTAATAATCTAGCGAAAATTCGTAAATCTCAATTTCTTGAACATTATATTTGATTAAAAATTTTAACAGAACAGATAATAAGGAAATTGAGTAATAAAGTTTAACCGTTTCTAATGGGACTGTAATAATCGATACTTAAGCTTACAAATGTTAGTTGAATCGATCTATTATTTCTCAACTTCATTTTCCTGATTAGAATTGACGATTTTGGCCAAAGCAAGTGAGGCAGGCTTCTCAAATATTTTTTGTTCCCATCTAATCTAAATGTTCCAGTATTGATGAGTCTTATCGACAAACAAGGTGAGTTATTGTAAAATAAAGATGATATAATATTCCCTCTTCCAGTTCCTCTGGTTTAAAGCATCTACTTATAAGGCAAGTGAAATGTGTATAATTGCTAAATTTTGTAGTAGATAAATTACAAGTTAGAACTTGGGTAAGATTAATTGATCCATTCGGCATGTAATTTTAATTTAATTAATTTCAGTCCAAGATGAAGAGAATAAATTTTGTCAATTTTTTCTCAGTAATTCTTTTTTATTCATTCTTTGGGAACAAACTTTCACTTGAACTAATCAAATCTTCGAGTTTGCCATTTCCCTTGTGTACTACTTGTCTTATACTAGCCCACCAATTGAGAATTTTCTTTTCTGATTCTAAGTTGACCTTTGCCAGGTAGTCGTTCATCTCTTTGAGTTTTACGCGTATTTCTTTTTTGAGAAATTCCAAATAGTTGATATCTTTAAAGACATGAGAATCTAAAGAGTATATCTTTTTTCATAAATACTCTATTTATCTTACGAAATCATCAATTATTTCAAGTTCTTTTATTTCATCCAACTGATCCGGATCAATTGTTTTGTCCTTTTCAGGTTCTATATTAACATTAAACACCCAATCAAGTTAGGTTTTACCTTTTGGTCTTTCTGTTGTAACAGGATCTGAAATCGATATTATGAAATCAATAACGTGCCCTTGGGTTTTTCCGTTATTATAGGTTTTACTGGTTTTTCAGTTATTATGGGCTTTACATCTGGATCTTAAAAAAGATGTATGAAATTTTCAAGCTTTATGAATTTACTCTTTGGTTCCTCTGTCGTTATGGGCTTTACATCTGGCTCTAAAAGACATAAAATTCAAATCACTGTTTAGTGTTTACCCTTTGGTTTCTCCGTGATTATTGGCTCTATTGGCCTTTCAGTTAAAATTGGTTTTTCAGTGATAACATCTTCATCTGAATTAAGGCTTTTTTAATCCAAAAAAACAAACATACGAATTAGTCCCGATGGTAAATTAAATTCATCATCTTCATTGCCAATTGCAAAGTCATCTTGAAAACTGTTTTGTTTTGATAAAAAATTTAGCTGTACCTGCTTGAAAAGCGTATCAATCCCAAGACAAGAATGTATAATAACCTCATTCTTATTGTTGTTTTGGGCTAATCCTGTGAATATAATATTTTCTTTTGATTTCATAGAATTATGTATGAAATGTATTAGAACCTCTCATGGGCGTTAAAGTACTACAACACGTTTTTTGTTCATTTTTCTGGTAAAATTTGTTCGTCTTGAGTAAATAATAAACTCTTCTAACTAATCAACATAATCATAGTTATAAAAATTACTTCTTTATTAATTCAACTTATTACAGTCCAAAAATAATGATGAGGTTAATGAATTTGACAATCCTTTTATCGACTCTATCACTAATAGTCATGTAAGAAGACATACATAACTTCATATTTTTATCATACAGTAGCCAGACTACTCCAACAACTGAAAACGTTGCTACAACTGAACCAGACTCCAATGATCATTTATTAGTGGGCTTGAAAATAACTAATTCTTCTTTATTCTTAGGAAGATCTCGATGAGGACATTGACAGGGAGCTTTTCAATAATGTCAATACTTGGAATTATATCAAGAAATTAGCCCGAGTTAAGTATCACGAAATGGTAGAATACGTTTACAAAATAGCACACGATGCTCATGAAAAACTATTATCCTGGTGGAAATCTGTCAAGAATACAGTTAACGAGAACAATAAGAAATTTGAGGACCTAATTGAAAACAGAACTAAATTATTTCCTTGAAAAGTTGGAATGATTTTGAATTAATAAGATTGAAAATATTTTGAAAAAAAAATTATTGGATTATTTCTATATCATCATCTGAATGTACAATATCAGTTTTGGTTATTTCAATCAAATTAACTGGCATATGCTTCATGCAATAAGAACCATTTTTAGTCTTTCCAACAAAAGGTAGGTGTATTTTTGAGCTGGAGGAAGAATTCATTGTTAAAATTTGGGAAGAATAAAGCGTTGATGGCATTGTGTAGGAATATTCCAACTCTGGGTCCTTCGCTATCTTTTTGCATATTTTTTTGAGAAATTTATTCACAGATTCGTCATCAATATCTAGTAATTTTCTTGATTCTAACCCCGGTGGAATATGAATGAAACCTATGACATAATCATTTGGATCCATTTTATCGAGGAATTGGTCATCATCTGACATTAGGCAGATTTAGAAAATCACGATTTTTGTATTCAAAAACACAACCTAACATAACAAAAAAAGGTTTTCTTTTAAGTCAAGCGTTTAAAATAATAACAGGAGTAGTTTTATTTTGAATTAAAGCGGTGTCGCCTCACACTTTAATTATAATCGACTTAAAACATAAAATATGGAAGGATTAACACAATTAGATGAATTACTAGTTCAGCTCCAAAGTGTAGACAATGATACTCGAACAGCTGCTGAACGTTACTATGAATCTCTTCCTGCTAGTCAAACTCTCACATCAATTTTACAATATTTGAGTGAGAGTAGTTTTTCTAAGGAGGTAACTTAACCTAAATGTTTATTATTTAATCACTTTCCTTGTTTAGAACAAAATCTTTGCCTCCGTTCTTGCTCGTCGACTGTTGACTAATAAATATGAAGATTCCTTTGCTACAATTCCGGATAATACAAAGACTATTGTGAAAAATCAACTAATTGAATTGATTCTTAGACTTGAAGAAGGTCCTTTACGAATTAAAGTATCTGAAATTGCTTCGCAGTTAGCCTTGGAATGCATTGATGGTGAAAATGGAACTAACTCATGGCCAGAATATCTCAAGTTTATGACTGACTGCTCGCAATCCCAAGATGCTCAACTCAGAGAAATCGCATGTCGTATTTTTGAGACCATTCCGCATATATTTGGCACCGAGGAATCGAAAAACCTTGGATATATTAATCAGTGGTTGACCTCAGCATTGCAAGATCCTTCTGGATCCAAAGTTCGCGAAGCTGCCGTTTCTGCCATGACAAGCTTCTTGACCATAATACAAGATGAGCCCAAGAGTTTATCTGCGCTCTCATCTCTGGCTCCTGTTTATCTCATGTGTATCGAGAATAATTTTGCTGAAAATCCAGATAATGATGCAATGATATGCTCATTAGTCGAAGTTGCTGAATCTGTTCCTAAATTCATCAAGCCTTACCTGTTACAAACTCTCCAGCTTTGTTTCAATGTTTTGACTAATGATCAAATTATGCAATCTATCCGTCATCTTGCGCTCGAGTCAATAATAACTCTTAGCGAACACATGCCTGTTGCTGTAAGAAAGCAGGCAAGCAATTTGATCAATCCTCTTGTTACCCATTTATTGATGATGATGACTGATTTTGAAGACTACGAGGACTGGGAAAAAGAGGACACTGTGGTTGAGGAAGATGACGAAAGCAATGCTATTGTAGCCGAATTATCCCTTGATCGTTTTGCATGTGCCCTATCTAACAAACAAGTACTACAAGTTATCATAGAAAAAGTCCCTCCCATGCTTCAATCAAGTAATAAAAAATTCTTAATTTACCTTGATATTTTTAGATGATTGGAAACAGCGAGTTGCTGGATTGATGGCCATTTCAGCTTGCGCTGAAGGCTGTATGAAGGAAATGGAAAAATTGATAGGAGGAATTCTAGAAGCAGTAACTCCCAAACTTAGCGATCCCCATCCAAGAGTTCGTTATGCTGCCTGTAATTCAATTGGTCAAATGTGTGTTGATTTTGGGCCAAAAATCCAGAAAAACCATCATGCCATAATTATACCTGCATTGATGTCAGTGTTGGAAGATTCTTGTGCAAGAGTTCAGTCTATTGCTGGTGCAGCTATCGTTTATTTTTGTGAAAAAACTCCTAAAAATGTTCTAAACACCTATCTCGATCCAATGATTGAAAAACTTCAACAAGTTATGGCAGCCAAGTTTGATGAGCTTGTTAAGTTCCACAGAAAATTGGTTCTCGAACAAATTGTCACTACTGTGGCTTCTGTTGCAGATTCCGTTCAAGAACATTTCATTCCATATTATGACAAGTGGGTTCATAAAATTTCTCTAGAATCATCCATTTTATATTATTTTATTTCATTTATAGATTCATGCCTGTGCTTAAATTTATCATGCAAAAGGCTCACGATAAAGAACTCAGAATGCTCCGGGGTAAAACTATTGAATGCATCAGTTTGATCGGTCTTGCTGTTGGTAAAGAAAAATTTGCCCCTGATGTCGAACCAATCATGGAACTGTTGCTAACGACCCACTTACCTGCCATGTCTAAGACTGACGGAGATAAAAACAATCAATTTGGTCAGCAAAGAGAGACTTTAGATCCAGATGATCCTCAAATTAGCTTCATGATTGGTGCATGGGCTAGAATATGCAAACTACTCGGATATGAATTTCAGAAATATCTTCCAGTTGTTATTCCTCAGGTCCTTGAAACAGCCGGTATCAAGCCTGACGTTTGTTTAGTAGACAATGATCAAGCTCAAACTGTCGATGAAGAAATTGACTGGCATGTTGTTAAACTAAATCAAAATCAAAACTTTGCCATTCGTACGAGTGGTTTAGAAGATAAATCAACAGCATGTCGTCTCCTTCTATGCTTTGCCAAAGAGTTAAAGGATGCATTCGCTCCGTATTGTGAAAAAGTCATGGAAATTATGATTCCAACTCTAAGATTTTACTTTAATGACGAAGTTAGAGATGCTGCTGCTGAAATAATGCCTTACCTTTTAGATAGTATTAAATTGGTCAACCCAAACCAAATAGATGTCATAAATTCAGTTTGGCAAAAGATTAGCACGTCACTTCTTGAGGCTATTTCGAATGAACCAGATAGAGATTTGATCGCAAGTCAACTTGAAGCTCTGGCAGGATGCATTGAAGTCCTAGGACCTTTGGCTGTCTCCAACAATAATCAACCCGGTCTAGTCAGCCAGCATCAAATGAACGAGTTTCACTCCCTTCTAGATAGAATGTTTCATGAACATTTTGAGAAAGACGAGGACAGAAAAAATAGAAGAAAAGGCGATGACTATGATGAAATTGAAGAAGATCGACTTCAAGGTGAAAGCGAGGATGATGAATATGTTTTGAGTAAAATCTATGAATTAGTTCATTCAATTTTCTCCACCCACAAGTCTCAAGCAATACCTTTCTTCCAATTGATCATGAACCACATCCTCAAGTTGATGGATCAAACACGACCATCCTCTGATCTTCAATGGGGAATTTGTTTCTGGATGGACCTTGTAGAGTTTTGTCCAGAACACAGTTGGAGCATGAAAGATTATTTTCTACCTGTCCTTGTTAGATCAGTTAATCATCGTGTCCCTGAAGTCAGACAAAATGTTTTCTCCACAATCGGTATTATAGCCATGTATGGTCCTATTGAATTTGTTCCCACTCTTACAAGTCTTGTGGCTACAATGATCCAGCAAATAGAAACTGAAGGTTCCCGTGATGAAAATAACAATAACAGCACTGAGAACTGCATTTCTGCACTTACTAAAATGATGAAGTATCGTCCAGAGTGTCTAACCGAACAATCTTGCGGTTTAAGTCAAGATAAGTTCCTTACCAAATGGTTATCATGGTTACCTGTTTGGGAAGATGACATTGAAACTGAACATGTTTATAAGCAATTATGTGAATTTGTTGAGGGAAATAATCCGATAATTCTCGGAGAGAATAACTCAAATCTTCCACATATTGTCACTAGTATCGCTCAGGTTAGTTAATAATCTTTTTCATGTACTCGAATTCTTTTTCTCATCTTCAACTTTATTTTAACTAGGTCATAACCATGGAAGGAATAAATGAAAATACCGGTTGTCTTGATTCCTTCGGTCATAAATTACCAAATGCCAATGATGAAAAACCTGTCTATGAACGATGCGTCAACATTCTTAAACAAGTTTACTCAGATCAGGCTACATTCCAAGTGTGTCTCAATAGTTTGAATGATGCTCAAAAGAAGTCAGTAGCCAGTGTACTTAATTTAAGTTGATCCTAATTGCGAAATGAAAATAATGTCCCCTTTTCTACTAATTATACACCCCCTATTTACTCAATATCTACTCAATGTATTTTGCACATTATTCACATTTATTTTGGATAGACAATTTTTTTAGTTATTCTCACAAGAAAAATATAACCCCTTGGGTTATTTGATTCTTTTCTTCCGGCTGACACTTCCAATAAACTGGACTTATTGATTTTTATTTTATCTACATATACAAATTTTTGTAAAGTAACCTTGTCTATCATCTTGGTCTATGTCTAGATCAAAAAAATTTATTTTTCTACTCTCTAAAAGAAAATTCCCTACTTCATCACACGACTTGAATAATGATTCTTGATCTCAAAATTCAAAGAAATGATTATCTCACTATAACTATATTTAACTCGAAATCTAGAATCAATCCCTATTATGTTGATATCCTTGCATTCTTCAGTCTACAAAATTTTGCTTGTCGGACTATCTCACTTGATTAATTGCTGCTGACCGACCATGCTATTTTGAATAATTGAAAAAAAAATAAATGATTACAGGATAAATTTTACATTATTTAACTTGATAACAAGATAACAGTGAACAAGGTGAGATTTTTATTTGAGGAAAAAACACAAGGAATGAGCAAATCAGTCTTCTTCGTTTACTTGTTCATCCTCCTCCCCGGATTCTTCACTGACGTCTGGTGGGGTTCGATTTCTAGCTTCATATTCAGCCTCTTCCAGTGGGGTTGGATCGATCGTTTCCTTAACCTTGCTCGCATTTACTGAGTCCATGTCATACTCTGTTAAAATTTCATTGAATATGTTGAAATGAAAATCATCATCTGTTCTTTTTAGGCCCCAGCCAAGATACATATTTAGGGAATCTCTGAATACAAGAGAAGATAAAATATGGATTGACAAAAAACCTGTATCATGTGAAAAATTGAGGACTCACTTTTTTTTAACCAGAGCAAATGTATCATCCCAAGTATTACTTTTACCAATTACAATCAACTCTGATCTTGGTAACAATTTTGACGAACAATCTAATTTCCATGCAGGGACAGATTCATTTCGTGGATTACGAATTTTTATTGACTTATCCTCAGTTATATTTACAAAATTCACTGGGCCATCTCGGCTAAAACTTTCTTCCATTTCTTCAACATCTTCTTCATCATAACTAGAGGCTTCATCACTTCTTAGAGTGGAACGTAGCCGATTTGTATTGGTCCATTCAGTTCTACCAATATCTAGAATTACAGCCCTCACATGAACCCAATTACCACGCTCAAGAAGATCTTTTGCTTCAAATCCTCTTTCATTTTCTTCCTATTAATCAAATTCAAAAGTTTTATCATTCTAGCTTTATATTTCATTGTTTCCCATTGGGTATTTTCCAGGGAAAATAGATTTATAGCTCACCCTACTGTATGTGACAATGAAGATTTCTTAACCCTTCATGTCCCAAATAATTTTTTTCAAAATCCAAATTAGAAAATTTGCATCTTTACGCTGATTCCTATATTCCTTCAATCTACAATGTAAATTTGGGCTCTTAGACATTCCCATGCAAAGTGAAAGTCGAATTAGGATCTTTTTATCAGTTTTACTGCTTAAAATGAGGTAAATTTTGATGATCCAAGATGGTCACCTTCTCATTTTTAAATCATCAGAAAGTTCCAGCTTAAAGTTTGACGCCAACTCAGAATTGAAAAAATTCCATATTTAATGCATGTGTCAGGCCCAAAATTTATGTTATTAACCAAAATATACATGAACTCATTACACTACATTGTCCTACTTGTGAAGAATCTTTGGTGATTTACTTTGTTTATAGTTAACCTTTTTGCAGTAATTTCTAATTCTTACCTCTTTTTCATCGTGACTTTTATCATATCCAATCGGTGCAATAAACGATCCATGACCAATTCTGCTTATTAACGCACGAACATAGTGGGCCTCTAATCCGGAAAAGCCATACTCCTAGTAATTAAATAAAATTTAGAAATTAACAAAAAATAAATCAGGACAATAATATTTGGCTGAAATTATTATTCTTGATATTTTCGAGAAATTCAATGATGTGCTGGTTTGATCAATCTTCATAAGATTCTATTTTATATAATTCCATATTTTTTTAGATAAAGTCAAAAACTTATTTAGATTAGAAAAAATGAATATTAAAAAAATTATTCTTTCTACTTTTCAGTAGCTTTAAGATGAAAAACACATTTTTAATTCTGTTAATGCATAATATACATTGTATATAGGATGGGCTCAATTTTAATCTTTCGATAAGACTGTTTTAGATTACCCTTAAAAGATTTCCATTCAAATCTCCAGTTAAAAATATCTTAATCCCTTTTGAAGAGACTATTTGTTCAGGTGTCACTTGGGGAAGTCGTTTCCAGTCATTACCATTGAGCTCTTTTGTTATAAAATAATCCCAGCTGTTACAACCAGAACCTCGTTCCTCAACCGGATAAACATCTAGGAATTAATTTTTCTTAAGAATAGAGAATACTTTTTTTCTTTGGCTGAACTTCTTCAGTTTCTTCCGATTCATCTACATCCCATGGAGCTTCAATTTCATCCCCATCATCTCCAGCATCATTACTGGGTCTTTCTGCAATGTAATACGATCCAGTTAATGTTATAAACTTTCCCCAAAATCTTATTTTCCCTTTCTGTGCCAATTTCATTCCTAGTAATCTTAGGCATAACCAAATCCTCAAGATCTCCATCTTTGTTAAGCCAACTGGTACATTCTCTAGCAGACTCAATTCTCCATAACTCTGGATGTAACTATCATATGAGTAGAAATCTAGATTCTTATCAAAATTGGTGAATGGTTCATTTTGATTAACTGTTGGATTATCATGCCATTTGTGCTCAGGATGCTAAAGGCGAATTTATCATGAAAATTATCATTTAAATTTTATAAAGTAAGTTGATATAAAAATGAGAATTCCCTATTTTTACAAAAATAACTCAATACTCTTCAACTTTCGATCTCGAATGATGCGAATTAAGTAACTGAAGTCTTAAGATTCAGTCAATAGTTCAAGGTGTAATTCCATCTCAGAATATCAATTGTAATTGCTAGGATAACCCTCGTACCCACAAGTAACATTGTTTTTTTTACAAAATATTCAAAAAAGGGTTTTGGACAAAATTGCCTGACCAGATTCGGTCACTGATTCATAAATTTTGGTACAATCAACCTGTCAGAGATTCTCTTTGAACAATGATTCAATGAACATAGATTTATCGTAAAATTCATTCATTTATGCGTGCTACTAACAAACTTTTACAAGTTATGATTTTAACACCATTAGATAGAGAATTAAAAATTAAATTAATGTTAAAAATGCTCTTAAAATTAACAGCTTTGAGCTCATCTCGAAAAGTTCTGCTCAAATTTTAATCAATAATGACTTTATTCATCCATTTTTTTGATTCCTGAGTGAATTTTTTCATGGTTCCGATTCATTCACAGACCCCTATGGTCCCCTTCTCTCACTGTACAAATAATGTCTTGAGTAGTTCAAGATAAAAGTGTATTTAATGAAAAACAATAATTTTCATTACGTGCTTAAAGACTTAAAGTTAAGAATTTTTCTCTGATAAAAAAAGCCTAGAATGAGAATTTGAAAAAAAAGTTCTAATTTTTGTGTATGAAAAATCCATATTTTGGTGAATTACCACAAATAATTGGAGTTCCTTCTTTGCACTTTCGCATTGGATTGATTTCATATCAGAGGAACGTCTTTCAACTCGAGGATCAAACTCATTCATGTCATAGAATAGCTTGGAATTTTCAAAGGAAAATTCCTTCTTTAAAAGACGACTTATCTGTTCAAATTCATCATATCCTTTAGGTGGTTTCCTTTCAATTAGATACTTGATAACAGATATCATGTGATCGTAAACTGAATAGCTATCATAATCGTTAATAGCTCCTTGTTGAAATAGATTACCACCTGATTTAAGACTCTTTAAGATTGCTTTTGCCTGTTGATAATCAGATTCGTTGTTGGCCATTTTCTTCATCTGTTCTGGCATATTAACCATTGCTGAGATTTATCATAAACAAAGGCCTTACAACAATCCATAATGAGGCTTTTCTCTCGACTCTTTAAAGTTAAGATGCTAATTCTCTTATGTTACTATGATAATTTTCTTGAATGAATATTTTTACGCAAATTGTATGAAATTACAATGTATCAGTAATACTAATAGCATAATAATAACAGTAAAGTACAATCCCAATAAATGATAAACAACAAAATAAAAAAGGTTTAATATTATTAAATGAAGGAAAACCAAATGTATTATTTTTCCATATTCGATATCGACTAGATGGAACTTGGAAAAGAAAGAAAACCAGTTATGGGAATATGTGTAATATAAATATAGACGAGAGAGAATACAGTTTATATATGATTATCCCTTGATTAAAATATCTATTCCAATTGTGAAAGAGTTTTTCAGCCAATCAGAGTTGAGGGTGTGTTTCAAATACCATTGGTTAAAAGAGAAATTCTGTTTTGTCTGATAAGTTATATACAGTTATAGATTAGAGTTTTTATTGTCAAATTAACGTATAGGTTTTCATGTATTTCTACAAAATTTAGGATTTTCAAATAGAAAGCGATGGTCCAAGAAAAAGATGAAGATGACTTCTTCGATGAGGACAGTGAAATTTTCCACGATTTTGTACCAGAAAAACAGACAAAACTTGAAGAAAAAGAAAATAAGCTTGATGTACATATGAGTCGAGCACCAACAGTTGTCATTGAAAGATTTACTGTTGGTAAGCCACTCAAAGTATTGTGCCTTCTTCTGATGCTCCTGGCTCTTTTATTGTTTGCAATCAGTCTTTTATCAGTGAGCTGGATGCGGACCAAGGGCAGTCGAATGGGCCTATTTCAGGAATGTATATATGACACTCTAGTAGAACCATCATGCTACATTAACGAATGTGTCTCATGTAAGCTAATTTATTTTAATTTTACATCTAAAATTATTTCAATTAATGAAATTGTTTAACTGGATAGAAATACAAGAATATCCAAGATTTGATGATCGAGTTTGAAAATATTTGCAATCGGAAATGAAATTATTTTAAACCATGTGATTCAATTTTGTTATTATCGCTACATTATTGCTAAATGATAAAATAAAATTTTATCTTTCTAGGGGAATTCAAAGCTCTCAGCTATGTCGCATTGTCAGTAGCTGGATTAACTCTTTTGGATTTTATCTTTCTCAGTATTGCCATGGTAATACTTCAGCCGAAAGCAAAAACATGTCTATACATTACAGTTGTAATGTTCAATGTGCTGGCCGCTATCGCTGAAATTGTGGTCTGTGTCCTCTATCCACTAATATTCATACAGAGATTCGGCGATCCAAAAGCAGTCTACACTCAAGGTCATACCCATGGAGGTGATGTTCGTATAGGATATTGTCTTGTGGCTGGCAGCTGTGGTGCTGGCCTTCTACTTCTGGGCACCATACTTTTATGCGTTGATCGATCAAGTGATGAAGTTTTTTATCGCGAAAAAGTCATCAGAGATATAGAAGAAGAAGTTGAAGAGTAGATATAACGTTATCACTTGCCCATGTACCTCATAAACTTATCTCTCAATCCTCAAAATATCCTCCCCAATACATATAAAATGATGATTATACACAAGTTTTATACATGCAACAATAAAATGTATCCTTGAAATACATACGGTTTAGATTGAAAACTTTTCTATCTGATGTTAATTCACAAAAATGGATATTAGAGATTATTGATGGTAAAACGAATAACTATTGCAAATAAAATCAATACTCATTTTTATTTATTGATTGAAAAGCTCATTATTTTCCCTTTGTAAATCAACCTGTTGAAAATTGAAGGTTTTTTTATTGAACAATTCGAGGATGAAATCTACCAGCGTGAGTTGACTTTAAATCAAGTTAGATTTCATAATGACTTAGTTATACAGTAAAAAGTTGAGCTATAACGATTGATGACACTCAATTACTACTTACTTGTCTAAAAAAATATTAATTAGTACATTAAACTGTAAAATATACACTGTATAAGCTGTATATATCATAGTGATTATTGATAAAAATTATCGAATACAAATTAGAAATGAAGTTCCTTCTTTATTTATTACTTGAAAATATTATTAATTTTTCTTTTGCTAAGTCTTATAGTCTTTTAAAAAATCTAAGATATTCTTTTTCCTTTGCGGATATTCGTCATAAAATCCCAAGGGTTTTTTATTGATCAAGATCGTATTCAATTTTTATGCGATTTCTTCCTCTTGGTTCTCTTCCTTGTATGAATGCTATAAAACAGAGAGAATAGAACAGCCTTATGTAATGTGGGGCAAACTAATTGAAAAATACCTTACTTATGCTAAAACAAGTTTTGAGAGTCTTTTACCTCCTTAAAATTAAAAATATATTTCTATAGTTGAAAGAGTCTTACATTACATTATTGGCCTTTTATGCTAAAAAAGTAGTTTTCTAACTCTTTTGAGTTCTGATTAATGAGCTTCATACTAGCTTATAATTATGGCTTGAAAGGGCCGTTAGTTTTGTCACAAAGTTAGCGTACAATAACATAATTCTATTCTTGAAATAGGTAAAATAAAAATTTTTATAATAATAAATGAGAATTACTTTGTGCTTCGTCAGTGGAAGAATAAACGACGTCATCTATGAATTAAAATTATAAGTTTGTATGAAGAATCTTATTGAGTTAATGATTTTTACAAGATTCAAAACGGGATAGGTATTTTCAAACCCAAAATATAATGTATCTTTAGACTTTTAGCCTACTAGTTAAGTGTGGTCACAGGTTATTAGTAATAACTAGGCCAGTCACAAAATAGAATTTTTTCAGAAAAAATTAGCACAATTTTGAAAAAATATAGCATTTTTATAGCATATGAAGATCTTTTACATACTACTTGTAATTAATTTTTCGTTTAGGTAAGACAGAAAATTGCGTCTAAATGAAATGAGTGATCAGACATTTAGTTATGGAACGACTGAGGTTAAATAATATCCCAAGGTTAAAATTTTTCTTCGAGCAATCAAAAACCTTCAGAACAGACCCTATTACAAGATTGAGACGACTTAGAAACAGCTTAATTTAAATGAAGAGATTATGGTAATCATGAAAAATAAGATTTATTTTTATGTTACCATTTGTCTGACAAGGGCTTAGCCCGGAGAAATAGCAAAAATATAGCAATTAATAAGTGGAAAAATAGCATTCGATTTTGAATGGCAGAAAAATAGCAAGATTATTTTTGTGAAGGAATAACCTTGATGCTCAAGAATTTTAATTTCATAAATCTCATTAAAATTCTAGCAACATATCAAAATTAGCAAAAATAGCATTTTGACCGCCCTAGTTATTAATAAAAACCTATTAACCCTCTTAAATAATATGTTAATTTTCAAAAAATAACCATCTTTAAACCTTCCAATCATTTTGAGCTCAACAAATCTTGATTAAAGAAATATTTTTAAAAATTCTAAACTATAGATTTAATTTTCAATTATAAAGCTGATTCTATTTTAAAAATTTTCTTTGTCTTTTCTTAAATCTTTGTAAAAATCATCAATTCCAAACTTTGTTAACATTTATCTTACTATGCCTTCACTTACCATCCCATTTGAAATGAACACGATTCTTACTATCGTTAATATTGTCTAAAAATAAATATTCAAATGGATGAATGTTGTTTTCAGCAATAAAATTTGGTTACCTGAAATCGTCTCTGTCGTAGAAATACCTAGAAATTTAGGAAGATTTCAATGTTAGTCCTATGAAAGTTTGCATTTTTCTTACCATTGTGCGCATACTGGTATTTGGGAACTGGACATAGAGATCCTAAATTGAAAGATGAAGTAAATAAACGAAGGAGATGGATTTTGACTTGATGGAATAAAGTCAAACTGTACCCACTAAGCGTGTAAATCTTTTAAAATTCATTCAATGATAATAAAATGTGAGAGTTTACCATCCAAATGTAATTCCCTAAAATCATTCAGTGATATTTAAGACAAAAAGGATGAACGGGGAAGAGAAAACCATGCCATTTACATTAAAAGAAATCAATATTATCACGAAAGAATGTTTCCAAATCGATTTTTTGTAGAGCCAACATAAGTAATATGAACTATTTTCCTAAATTACCAAGATAAAGTTTTCGAATATTTTTAGATTCATAATTTCAATTCTCCAAGAGAATCTGAAAAAAAATATTTAGCAGAAGTAAACGCGACTTTCTCATTAGAATTCGTCATTAAATCATACTTTGAATTCGAACTCGGTTCTTGAAAACTTCTAAAATTTTGTTTTAAATATCCATTTGTCATATAATCCGTTATAATCTCAGATGCAGTCAGTTACTTTTACAAATATAATCAATGTCCGTTATAAAAATAATAATTATAATCATTGAGTATGCCATTTATTGATTTTTGAAGAAAGGAAAAATTCATTCAAATTCTCAAGCGTGAAATAAATGACAATGTCAGTTATCGTAATCCACTTCTATCAAGGATATTTAAATCAATAAAATAACTCATGATTTTTCCCAATACAGTACCAAGTTATTATGTATGATTTGGATACAAGTATTGAAAATATATATGTTGCCGTATAAGTCGTGAATCAGGAATTATAAAAATTTCCGAGTATATTTCGTGAATCTTACTCGTCCTAGATGAGGAGGAGACCCCCACCCTAAATCATTCACGAAATATACCTGTGAAAACCTGTGAAGAAAAATTCTATTCATGAGTTGTACTAGGACGAGTAACATTCACGAAATATACTAGGAAATTTTTATATTTCCTGATTCACGACTTACACGGTAACATATATATAACATATCTTATAACATATATGTTACAATCAATGTGGAAACTCCCCTCAGTGTATACACCGACCGTCAGTGTGTACACTGAGTTTCCACTTTGAGGGTCATAACCGTCAGTGTATACACTGATCGTCAATGTGGAAACTCCTGCAGTTTGTTGAATCATCTTTATAGCTTTAGTCTTGATTTCTTGTGAGGAACCATCGTCAAGTTAAGTTCTATAAAAAGATAATTCGAGAAGCTTGAGTTTTGACTACTCGCAGGTTGCGAATGCTTATGAAAAAATACTTATTTAGTGTAATAACGAAAATATTATCCTAAAAATCTTTTTCTAGGTGAGAAATAGATTAGTTTCCACATTGATTTATTCACACAAAATCAGTGTACACACTGACGATTAATGTGTACACTCGAGTTTCCATATTGACGATCAGTGTGTATACACTGACGGTTATGACCCTCAAATTGGAAACTCAGTGTACACATTGATGGTTTTGGTCATCAGTGTATATGTTGCAATCATTTTATAGAACTCGATAGTTATACATAATCTTCGCCGATTATGTATAATAATCAAGCCTCTGGTCATTATATATAATTCTTATCTTGAATGAAGAAAAACTCTGACGATTATATATAACTCTCGTCTGATAAGTCTAGGGTAGTAACAAATATGCCTATCATACACAGAGTCATGAAAAATTCAAAATTAAGGTAATTGGGAGAGATAAATTGATTTTTTATGTTTTTTTTCCAGATCTGAAAAATTCCTTATATATTATGAGATTGGAAAAAATAAAAATTCCAAACCTGTATATGTTTCCTTTTAACTTTTTAGCGAATGGATTAAACTTTAAATTTGTGTCGATCGATATGACATTGTGTGGATTTTCTAAATTGATGCTTAATAAAATAATTGCTCAAATTTTTTAAAGATTTCTGTGGAAATTTTGGTATTTCTGGACAAAGAAGATAAGATTATTCAAAATTTTAGAGAGCTTGCCAGACTGATTTTTTTAAATAAAGAAAAACAGTATGAATTCTCGAATTTTTCATCAAGAAATTGAATTTGATCAAGATTTTTCCGGAATCTAGATCGTTAGCTCAACACTCAAGAAATATAAAATAGCTTTAGAAAGAGAACATGTTACAGACATTGTCAAACCATAGTACTTGGTTAGTGTACAATAGTGAGTATAAAGAGTATAAAAGATAGGCACTATTCTATTTAAAAAGAATGAATCGGAGCTTATGCCTGTAGTTCTTCATAATAAGAATAGGTACACCATACCTCATTTGTCTTTTGGGTTAACATGTATGTAGAACCCCTGACTTTTTATCAGACGAGAGTTATGTATAATCTTCAGAGTTTCTCTTCATTCAAGATAAGAATTATATATAATGATCAGAGGCTTGATTATTATACATAATCGGCGAAGATTATATATAACTATCGAGTTCTATAAAATGATTGCATCATATACACTGAGGGGAGTTTCCACATTGATTGTAACATATACATAAAAGTATCAAACATATTGATAAAAGTAGATCTAATTGGAATATAACCAACCCTTTTCCAAACTCTCTTTCAGATTTTTTGATACTGAGATACTCAAGCAAGTACCACTGAAACGTCTGGAGGATTTTATGCCTTCTGAATTATAGGAACTCACTCTTGACTGTATCTCTGAGATTGGTATTTTTATTCACTTCCACCTTTATTGAAGCTATGAAATTGAAAAAAAATTATTAACAAAAATAATTAGGATCATTAGACACGGGGAAAACTCTCTTTTGTACAGAATTTTACTATGTATTGAGGCGTGTAAAAAAATAGGGATCTCATGATTAATGGTAGAATTCTTTTTTCTATGATTTCTGTGGAAGATTATAGGAATAATGAACATTTAGCAAGGGTGAAATTTTTCTTTCTCCAAACAACTCACGAGACTACTTACTTTTCTGATAAAATATGGTACTCAGATCAATTTTTTGCATATTTTTTTTCAAGCGTGGAAGTCATCCTCAACTATAGAATCGCCAATTTTTCCCACAATATCCCACGGACATCATAAAACAACGAAATCAACTATGTAGGCCTTCTTGATGATAAGATAACTATTTTTGAAAATAATTCCGGGTTTTAATGATTGCGTAGTAAAAATTGAGCGGTGATTTGAAAATTTCTGGATTTTTAAAACTGAATGACACAATAGGGAAGCATTTTCGACACATGCTTCAATACAAAATAATGCTTAGAATGACTAATTCTATAAGATAAGTTGGTACAAAAATGATGTTAAAAATTTCATCCTACCCTGATGAGCATTAACAGAACGTAAATTGATTTTCCCTTCCAAAAAATATGCCAAAAATTATCTGGTTTCTAAGTTCTATGAGAATAGTACTCTCATGAGTTGTTCGGAGAAAATAAATTTGCTCTCTAACCTAGTGATCAGTGAATAATTTCAATCTCGTTTGTTGAGCTCATACCATAACCCCATGGGAATTCTCTATGATGATGAAAAATTGTCTTTTTATCTTATAATAATTAGACAAGACTTTTCCGATAAAGAATGATATTGAATGAAAATTCAATTGTTTCGATAAATAAAAAAAACTTACATTGAAAATTCGACAAGTTTTTAAGGGATCCGCGATCTAAAGAATGATACATAACGAATAATTATTAGTTTATTCGATCTTAGTCTTGACTCACATTTGGTCCTTGAAAGTTTTGGTTTAACTTCATAATCCTTGTATTCTCTTCCTAGATTAATAAATTTATTTGACAAATCTTTCATATTTTTAGTGATTAGCTCACTTTCAATACATGGTGTTAGAGTTCGGAAGCTTTTATTCTCATAGTATGTTCTTATTGGCTGTTGACAGATGAAACCTATAAAATATTTAGGTTTTTAACATCTATTCAATAGGTCAAATTATCTGTAATGATATAACGCAGTGTACATGCACACTGTATAGACTAGTTGCACGAATTTTAAAAAAGACTATAAATACCTGATGATGCAATCGTGGAAAATTCTTCACTTGATGGTTAAAGTAAGGTGAGAATACGATACTTGAGCATCTGTTGAAAAGGTCACAAATGATGAAACTAGACAAGCCTCTAACACATTAATTTGAGACAAGGCTTCAAAATATCATAAAACTTATCTAAAAAACGTTTCTAATTAGCAATTATAATTGAAAATTTTCATTTTCATGTACTGAGTTAAGAAAATCGTTAGTAATATTTTTGTATAATTTTAAAATTTTCTGTATAAATTTAGTTAAACATAAATCATAATTTTTTTAGAGAGGCATCCCTTTTCAAAGAAAATTCCTCCAGATTTATTCATATGACTATGGATGAATTAATCTATTTCCTGTCAAGTTTATACCACTTTATCGATCAGGATATGAGAGATTCATTGAAAATTTTTCAAACAAAACGAAAAAGAAAAATAAATTTATTTTTTAACTTTCGTCAAGATGGATATTAGAAAATAAACAAGCTTTTTAATTTGTCAACTTAAGCTTAATCTTCTTTTATAGTACAGAACTTTGAATCTTCTAGGAGGATTCCAACATGTTGGAATAGGGGACTAATCCACCACTCGTATAAGAAGCCGATAAGAACTAAATCCTAAATTTTTGGATTTTGTCCAATGACTAATTCTTTCTATCTTTCTTTAAGGATTTCTTACTGCGTTTATTTTCGAATTATACAAAATATCTTGTAAAATGAAAAATAATAGTTTGTTTATAATTTATTCCATCAATTCTAAAATTTAGGAATAACTCACTTTCGTAATCTTCATCGTCAAAAACTATTAGAAACAGAAAAAATTAATTAGTTTAGTTTAGTTAGTTTTTAAGAAGGCTTTGCAACACATTTAAGCAATTTAAAGCTATTCTCGATGAATTTGGGAATTCATGAATTTTACAAAAATCTCAAATTTTTCATCAAGGTATCGAAAATTTTGAAAGACTTTTTGGCAACTGATTCAAAATGTACACTTTCACTGATTTTAGAAAAAAAA